>JADDOH010007234.1:0-156442 GCA_016648135.1 Agrypnia vestita | reverse complement strand
GAATATTATTAAAAACAAGGTCCTTTTTGCAAATAATTATTGTTTTCCAGACGTCGCGGAAATATATCGCCCTATGAGGTTATGATGATAGCCGCGTATCTGTTTATGTTAATGAGTTTATCGAAAAGTAAGAGGAGAAAAAAGAGGAGAATGCGAAATTATTTACTGCAAAGAGAAAGAAGGACGGACATTCTATGCGATCTTCGATCGATACTCGATGAGTTCGAGAACGATTTCGTTTCCCCGCATTGTCATCTTGACAGATACAGCGCATGCGTATTCACTTGTAAACATACCACGTGGTACTGACGCTCCGCGGAATGTTGCAGTGAGTACGCTCGGGTACCGTGCGCATGGCAACGTTGCCACGGCACGTAGAAATGCCGCGCTATGTTGTGCGCGAGGTCGCGGAACAGTGCACGACGTTGCAACGTCACGTAGACTCTATGCCGCGCGTGCTGTTGAGGGACAATTTGTCCCCTAGTGAATACATGGCTTAATACACGATTTCATTTAAACATTCCATCTAGTCATTTAAAAGTTTTTATAATAAAATTTTTGCACTCCTGTTTAAACCTCCTTATACTCACTGTTTTGAATTTCTTGGCAGGCAGGCTATCGAAGATTTTTAGACCTTTGTACTTTTTTTTGTGTTTTTTGTGTTTTTTTTTTTCTCCGGAAGTCTTGTGTTGTCGCCTCCTCAAAGAAGAATGTAAATCTCTATTCAGCTTCACCCTGTTATCAAAGTATTTGAGTAATAATCCGTGTCTAATTTTAAATATTTGCACCAATACTTTATATTTTATTCTTTGATTTAGTGTTTCTAGTCATTCACCATTTTTTTCATTTTTTTCTCCTATTACACTCCAATATTATGCGCATCGCTCTGTTTTATACTACCTATGTGAAGTTTCTTTAGCATTACTTTGTTGATTATAAATAATATAAAAACTAACTAACTAACTAATCATCACGCCGTTTCCTCGGAGGGGTAGGCAGAGACGATTGAACGCCACACTCTTCTATCCTGGCACACCACTTTTGCTTCGACCACATTCATAAATCTTTTCATACAAGTTCTAAGGTTGTTGCGATTTTTAACAGGGCCATCCTCAAATAGTTGTAGTTTCCATAATAAATATCCATAAATAATATACTGGAACAATAAGTATTTTTATTGTTCCGGTGCCGGAGAATCATAGTATTGTATATTAATAAACTTGTATTTTTAGTTATATATCTTCTTATTCTTCCAAATAAATACACATTTTTTGCGATTTTCTTCACAACATTTTCAGTATGGATTAAGCAATGAACATACACATACATGTTCGTAAAATAAATTTAAACTTTTCAGAATATTTTTGAATACGTTTAATTTTTTCAAGAAAACAGTACTGGATTTTATCAACAGGGGGACACCATTAATCAAGAAAAATCAAAGATAAAAAAAATTTGATATCTCATTACCAACGGCGACAACTATATGGTTTATGGGGATGGCGGTTGGATTTCATCCACAGATGGCGGTAGTAAAATACAACTCACATATGAAACAACTTCCGTTGTGGAAGGTTGACGTTTACACAACTTTCAAAAATGTGATAGTCTCATAAGTAATCATGGATGGAATTGGTGAACGTTACATTGTGTAAAGTGATCACTTAAGCCAGTCGTATGATAGGTACCTACACGTAATTTTCGAAAAATAACTTCGTCTCCATGCCACATCTATAATATATCTTAATTACTTAAAACTTTGTACAAATATACAATATTATTGATATCTGAACTTAAGTGTACTTTAATTTTTAACGCTTCAACGAAACATCACAAAAAACCAGGGGCTGAAAAAATCTTACAGATTTTGTGTGACCTTACCAGGAATCGAGCCCAGAACCCCTGGTTTCAATTAAATAAAAAATAAATATTATAATAAATAATTATACGGGAATACCAGTAGAATAGATCTAATTAAAATCGAAGGCCATGCTGGCTCAGTCATCGCGCAGGGATCCAGAGTAAAAGCTGCTGTCCATATCTTCAACCAGACGAATGATGAACGTCATATAAATGTGAAATCAAATACCACACTTAGGACGATTTGATGAAAGATACGTTTAGAAAATTTAAAAAAAAGTTTTTTATTATTTATTAGAAGTTCACTAAAGAAATGCATGTATAAATATTGGCGTTTGTGTGAGTTCTACTACAACACATATAAAACAACGCTCGTTCGATATCGTCAGGTCTGTTGTGAGATTCTAGAGGCGGGGACCATTCACGGTATCTACGTCCATTTTAGTACGATCGGATGTCCCGTAAATGTGTGCGGGAATTTTATGGGTAACCTCACCTGGTATTACTTTCCAGGGTGGCAGGAAGATGGATTGTATAGAAGAAAATAAATGTGATTGCGACAGTGATTGGTGACTGTGATTTGAAGTTTAGAGAGTTTTAGTGCAAATGCCAAACACAAATTCACAGTTTATCTTTTTATATAGAAGTGGACTATATTTGAGGGGTATATAAGCAAAGGCAGCAATTTCCCACTGAGGTGTTTCTGAGGTAAATGCAAAAACCTACCACTATTCAACGAAATTTCTCTGGAATCTATGAAACCTATATGTTATCGAAAATAAGTTTATAAAAATAATATAATGAATGTTGCCGTGTTTGCTATCAAATAGTGCACATTGTTGTCCTTGCTTATGACCTATGACGTTTCAGTCTAAAATCGACATCATTTTAGTACGAAGCGGCCATTTTGCCAGTGCCATCGCTGAAGGTTAAATGGTTGAATTGGATATAACTGCGTTTGCTTTGAATTGTGATTGGAAACATGGTTTTGGAAGTAAAATCTAGAATCAAATACGTTCTTAATTAGTTATCATCGGTGGCTGCTTTCAAAACGGAGTGGAGAAATTTCTAATTTGCATCCCGGTGTTAATCAAATATTTTTTTATAGATAGATTTTTGAAATTACGATACTTAAATAGGCGCGTTGAGAATGAAATATACGGTTCAATGAAGTGCGCGCGCATCAAGCAACGAAATATTTTCACAGCATGAAGTCATCACTCGCCAATCAAAAGCTAAGATAGTGGTTTTCCGAGCGATATTCGATCAATGGCAATTCTTAAAAGTGACGTCATGAAGTTGTCTGAAAATTGTGTTATTAAAACTGCATACGCTCCGGGCGCTGCTAGTAACAAAATGTTGTTATGAAAATTGCATATGCCACGGGTGCTGGTATTATTGTTTATTTTCTATTTGCTTGTGTAGTTTTCATAATAATATAATTAGGATCAATTTCATATTGTGTTGTCATGGTGATTAAATTATGTGCTAACTGTTTCATTTTACCTATTTTATACAAGCAAAATACAATTCGGTACGTGAGTGGGTACTGTATTCAATGCAACCTAGTTGTAACCTGTTAAAAATGACGGAACACTGCTTCGTGTCTTTGCTAAGCCCTAGTATATATTTACAATATCGACGACCGTAGCAACATGCCTAGAGCGGCCGGTTCGGGTTTGCTGGCCCGGGGTTCAAGCCCCGTCTCTGGCGGTTTAATTTGTTTTTTTAGCCGTGAATTCTAACGAAATTACGAAAGTTACACGAAGTTACGGGGACAGAAAGATAGACGGACGGACGGACGCACAGGCAACGAAATTATTATGTTTGATAAGTTTTTATCCGTTGAGGAGAACTGTCATTGGGAATTCCAGTTTTCGTTGTACACCCTATGACAGAATGTGACAGCGCAAGGTTTATTCCAAACATCTGACGCGCGTACCTAAGAACATGCACTTAATTTTTTTCCTGTATGTCTTCCTTCTTCTCTTCTTCCTTGCACTGTCCCAACTCATTGCCTAGGCAGGCTGTTGGAGTCGGCTCTTCTCCTTCTCAGGCTCTTCTTCTGTTCTGGGTATCGTCCAGGCCGTTTCTCTGTAGGATTTGGAGCATTGAGTCATCCAGGAGTTTTTTGGTCTTCCTCTGGATGGCTGTCGATGAAACTCCATAGACATTGCCTGCTTCATCGTGTGGTCTGGTGGTCTCCGTCTCATGTGCCATTACCACCTCAGCTGTCGTTCCGTATATCTTTCTGTTTGATAAATAAATTGTTTCAAATACTTTATCACTATGATTGGTGTTCTGTTTTACGAGATCGTCAAATATTTTATATTAGGTTTCGGTGATGGTGAGGTAGACAGAAAAAAAAATTACCTTACCTAACCTTATCTTACGAAAAAAAAAAAATATTCGGAATAATGTCGGAAATATCCTCGAAAATTCTGTCCGGAAAGATCGTGTCCGATATGGGCGTGCAGTGAGAACAAGAAGCATGCTTTTTCCTAAGCATATATTTTGAAAAAATACCGAAATGAGATATTGATGTATCTCAATAATTAACATAATATTCATATTTTAATACTCCATAATACTCTGCAAGATAAATATTTATTTTCGATTTATTTTTTTCAAATATTTGTTTAAATAAAAGCTTCTTGTTCTCACTGCACGCCCCTGGTGTCCGGAAAATTCCGGTTACCTAACGTTAAATGTCCGCCTCGAACGGAATGCCGCGAGAGCGTGAGAGATAGCGTTTGTATTAGGTCAGTACGGAAATACACGGCGTTCTATCCTCTTGCGATGCAACAAGTGTACACGCGTCAGTTGCCTACCCAGAATATGCGCAAAAATGCTGCGCACGGGCCACCGGTTGCGCAAATCTAGAAAATAAAAGTGGCCGCGCTGTTTTCCGGCTAAAAGCGAAAGTAGCGTGTTTGTTGACGCCAAATTTAAAAAGAGTCCCTTTTCCGGGCCGGTCTCTCGCACGAAGGAACAAACGAGTCTACCTTTTCGACCCCGTTGCCGAGGCGTGACGTCACGCGGACATCACGTTGCGTCTCCATCCTTTAGTTTTCTTCAATAGCGTTTTACGAAGTATAATGGCGCGCGTGTGTGAGTGAGTACAGCGGTGAACAAAACGGGGCCAACTAACTAGGTCACGGTCTACCCAAATATCGCGACTGTACGCCGGTGTGTGTGTGTGTGTGCGCATATTATATCACACACTAAACAAGTCCTAAAGCCGGTATTACAGTTTAGATACACGAAATAGAATAGGTACTACAAAACTTGTATAAGTAACTCAAGAGCGATTATTCTATATAGTGGCGCATAGTTCAATGTCAGTTTTATGATTAGGCTTAAAGAGATAAAATATATAAATATTGTACTTAAATGTTAACATTCTATTGTGATTACTAACACGGCATTCTAAAAATAGTAATACTTTATTTTTGCAATATTTTTTTCCATTAAAAAGCTCAGCTTATAATGGAAAAAAATATTACAAAAATATATATTATACAAAAATATATAAAAAATATTACAAAAATATATTAAAATAAGAATATAAGAAAAAATATTACAAAAATATATATTATACAAAAATATATAAAAAATATTACAAAAATATACATATTATACTAGCAGTACACGCGTGAAAAATCACGGAACACGAAATGGATCGCGTCTTTGCTAAGCCCTAGTATATAGTATATCTTTAACGGTACACGGAGAGGCGGTGGTAGCAATGTCGCTAAGGTGTCTCGGGGGTATTGGCGCGTCCGAGGTTCGCGCCCTACTTCCAGTCGTGTAATGTCGTTTCTTTAGCCGTAAATTTGAACGTTACAGGAGGTTACGGACAGACAGACAGACAACGAAATTATTATGTTTGATATTACTATTACGTTCCGTATCCGACGTTGCCCAGAATTCTGATTAAGTTTTAATTTAAAATATGTGTATAGGGGTTGGAAGGGAGGAGATGCTGTTGTTCTGCGTAGGCTTTTAAGAGTAACGATGTATGCAAAATTTCATTCAGGGGTGAATATGTGTTTAGGGTCCTAGAGTGTCATTGAGGAAAATGTGTAATGGATGGCATTATACAGACAATAAGTTTAGGTGGAAGGCGAGTGTGTCTATGTTTTGTGCAGGATCCTATGCAGTATTAGGTTAGGATCGACGAAGGTTATAGGAACGTATAGAGAAAAGAAAGATTAAATATCTATACACGTTTAATTTTATAAACTTCGATTATATACAATATATATAAAATTGTGATACGCTTGTTAAAGCTTTAATTATAATAACTTGAAATTTTTTTTTTATATTTAAAGTGCACGTGATGCTTTGGCCTATTTTATTTCTAATATTCATATGTGTGCTTGTGTGTGTGTGTGTGTGTGTGTGTGTGTGTGCTTGTGTGTGTGTATGTTTGAGGACTGTGGAAGCCAGACTAAACATCGTTATCGTATATCGAAGAAAAATAGATTTAATCGGTTCACATTTTACGAATAAATTCCACGCACTACAACACTGAGCAACTTTTTTTATATAAAACTAAAAAAATGTATACGTATATCAGCAGTGTGCAGTAAGTACTTTCAAACACTAGAATTGTAGGGAATAATATCAAAATAAGATATTTACCTTGTAATATCCCTATCACATTCATTATTTAGATTTTAAAATGTCATACTATTGTCAGATTATTTTTTTTTTTGAACAAAATATGTATGTTTACTTACAACTCATGTTTCTATGTACTGACGTGCCTAATATACAGGGTGTCCCGTAGTTAGCAGCAAAAAACGGTAGAGGTGGATTCCTGGCTTGATAATGAGTTGAAAATGTTCAAGCAACCATGACATAATATAAATAGTTATGGAGATTTGCAATACCAAAGTTTGCATTTTTTAAAAATATTTCTGACTTATTTTTAGCAAAAAGTTGATTTGTCATTACAGTAACTTATATCGATTATGAAAAATTCATTCGCTTTAATACAAGTCAAATAAAATGATAAAAGTCTTGCAAAAATTTAAAATAGAATTTTTTACAGGGTTTTTATCATTTTATTTCAGCTTTATCGAATCGAATGAATTTTTCGTAATCGATATAAGTTAGTGAAATGATAGTTCAACTTTTTGCAAAAAAAAAAAATATTGAAAAAAAATATGCAAACTTGGATATCGCATATAACTATTGATATTAAAGGTCGTGGTTGCTTGAACATTTTCGACTCATTATCAAGGCAGGAATCCACCTGTAAAGTTTTTGCAACTAGCTTGATAAGCAAAAAGCCTATGTACACCCTGAAAGTCCAATCTAAATATTGGCGAAAGAATTTTTGAAATCGGATGAGTAGTTTCGGAGATAACTTCCTACATACTTTATACTAGTATAGATGTCACCGTAAAATTATTTTGAAGAATCTCATTGAAGATAAAACATGTTATTTTATCGATCACTCTATTAAAAAATCCTTACGGTCTATGCGCCCATATTCTAAAATTTAAACAAGAGTTGAATGGTACCAAAAGTACCTAGGTTGTTGAGAATTTGTTGTTGAGAAAGAGAGTGAGAAGTTGAGAATTTCTAGTCTTGGAAATTTTTGGGTATATGTAGAATAGCTAATCTTTTTTATCTTGGCCGCCTACATTCATGTGTACATTGTCTGTCGCGCAATTATTCGGCAACAAGATGAAACATTCAAATTGCTGACAACTGATACAAAGATGCGAGCATCAATAAAATATTTAAATGTTTTCGTGGATTCGCGTGACGTTTGAATCATTAAGTTTCAAAAGCTTCTATCTGCACAATACATGAAAAATATTTTATGAACGCCATTTTATGCTGAATTAGACGTTATTATTCGTATATCTGTTATAGGAGTATATATTTTATTTAAAAGCTCTTCATTAATCAGTAGAAGATATTCGATTGAAATTTTAATTTCATTTCAACAGCTTCCGCATTGATCGATTTGTTCACATTACGAGGTTAAGTTAACTTAGGTTAGGTTACATGTATTAAAAGCCTTCTAGGGTTTATATGGATTAATTTGGTGTTTCTTGGTAGAACAGGGAAAAGATGTTGCAGCATAACTTGGCTGTTCAGATCTAGTCACTTAATTTTTTTTTTCTAGTGTAGAATTAACGTTGCTTGTGTTTTCGAGTATAACACGACGGATTTTTAACGCAAGGATTTCGAGTTTTTATATCTTACTGGTAAGTACCGCCATAATCGAAATACAATGTACCTGTTTTATTTTATTTTATTTTATTTTCATTTATTGATTTTCTTACAGCCATATAATTAATCAATCTTGAAAAAAAACAATAATTGATATACAGAGTTTTGGGCCAGTTACAAGAAAACACATATATACAATCGATAAAAAAATAAGAAAAAACATGTCCAATAATGAGTTTGTGTGAGTGTGTGTATTTGTGTGTTTATTTATTTATTTTGTTAGGGAAAAATTAACAGCAAAACAATCTTAAAAATTTTCCACTGAATTTAAAAATTTACTTTAACGTCATTAATAGCGAGTGGAGAGGGTGGAGGGGAATGTGGGACGGGAGTAGAAGGGAAGATATAATGTACAAATTAGTTTGGGTGCGGTAGTGTAGGTATTGTTTGTTTTATGTTTCTTATTGTTGCGTTGAAAATGTCAATGTGGTGATAGTTTGTGTTAAATGAATTTGTGGATCTGTACATAAAGGAGTTTTGTTTTGAGTTGGTCTTACAAAAGGGGAGATGAAAAGTAGGTGAATGTCTGTTATCGTAGTCGACCAATAAAAAGCCACCCTGTGGAAAAAATATCGAAAGCCTTCTAGGGTTAAATGTTAAATGGAAAGAGGTGTATGCCAGCGAACACTTCCGCGTCCGTCGTTTCGCCCCGGGCCGAGGCTGGCCGCTTCGCCTTTCTATCCTCGCCCAGGAGCGCAGCGGCGCGCGGCGGTGTGCGCGCGCACTGAAAAGAACTCGCAATGACTCGATCGAGCGAATCTGTGTCATTATCATTGGGTTAAGTTTGCGGGAACTCCGGCGAGGCCGCCGGGCGGGCTGGCGCGGTGATGAAACGAGCACGTGGGCCGCCGGGGAGGCCGAGCCTGCCAATTCGGCGGGGAAATAGCGGCCGAAGGCGGACGTCCGAGCCGGTGGACGCGCTCGACTTTGTGAACGCGAGCGTGGCGAGATGCGACATCCCTATCGGCATCATGTCTCGAGGGAAACACCGCATTGGTACACCGTAAAAAAAAGGATAATTTCAATTATAGCCAATAAATCAATATATATACATATATATATATAAAGAAACCCATGTTTCCCTATCCGCCAAGTTTTCTTCACAACCAGATACTACCACCCCCTGGTGGTTATGGTGGTGGATAGCCCTCGGTGTCCCATTGAAAATGTGCGAGTTTGGTGGGGGTGGCTGAGCGTGGGTGGGAGTGGGTGACAAAAATGTGCGTTCTAGCAAATTGTTTTGTTATGGAAAGGCCGCAAATGCTTCAGATTGTTACAAAATAGGCGCGCTGACTGTCGGTGAGTCAAGAAGGTTCCGGAAAAACGTGCTCTAGAAAGTTCTGAAAGGAGAACGTTCCAGAAAATTCCCGAAAGTTCTATAAGGTTCTAAACTGAGTGGCGGAATGTGTCGGTGTGCCTAGAAGGTTCCTGTATATTCGAATTTCTTGAAAGTTCTAGAAGGAGAATGTTCTAGAAGGTTCGCGAAAGTTCTATGACGATCCAAACAGCCTTCTAAAAATCTATGCGTGCGAAGCCGCGCGGGCGCAGCTAGTCACTAATAAATGCATACGTTATCTCTCATTACCGGCATTTCAAAGTTTGCGCACATCTCAAACCATCTTCAAAACCTTCACTGGCTTAGATGTCCAGAGAGGATTGAATATAAGCTTTGCCTTACGATATTTAAGGCTATACACAACATGGCCCCTCAATACATAACCGACTTCTGCATTCCATTCTCTGCAAATAATAGACAACTAACACTTCGCTCAGCATCAACATCTAATACAAATAGGTGAGCTGAAGTAAATCGCGTCCACAAAACTAATTTCGGTGATCGTGCTTTCGCGGTGGCTGGACCAAAGTTATGGAACAAACTATCTAATAAACTGAGACAAACAGACAGCTTACCACAGTTCAAAAAACAACTTAAGACGCATTTATTTAGACAATCCTATAAAAACCTATAGAATCTGACCACAACAACGCTAGCTAATGTTTTCCACTCCTATTATGCACTCGCGAAAACACCTAATTCTTTCAGGCACCCTCAACTATTATAGTACTCAATTTTAATTCCATTTCTTGTATGCCACCTAGTGAATAATTAATAGTAAATAAGTTTTTTCTTTTCTAGCAGTAAGTTGTTTTGTAAGATAATAATTTTTCTGTGTAAAGCGCCCTTGAGGTGAGTATTCGCGAAAACGGCGCTGTATAAGTTATCCAATTATTATTATTATTAAGAATCTGCCAAAGAAAGCAAGGCTAGCGGTACATAATGGCGTGCCAGCCCTGATGTATGGAAGTGAAGCCTGGAATTGGCAAAGGAGGAATGAAAGTAGACTGAATGCGGTCACTAAGACGCTTGTGTAGAAAATCTTTGGTCGATTTGGAATGAACAAATTAAAAGTGAATGTAACGCTGGCCCGTAGTGCGGTAGATAGAATAAAGAAAGGGGTGCTGAGATGGTTTGGACATGCGGAACGTACGAACGAGGAAAGGTTGGTCAAGAAAATATATGATGCGAGTGTTGAAGGCAACAGGAATAGAGGGCGTCCGCGAAAGACCTGGCACGATCAGATACTACAAGTATTTGAGGATGGCCCTGCTAAAAGCCTCAACAACCGTAGTACTTGTATGAGAAGATGTATGAATGTGGCCGAAGCAAAAGTGGTATGCCATCATAGAAGAGTGTGGCGTTCAATCCTCTCTGCCTACCCCTGCGGGGAAACGGTATTTTTATAGCGCCATTTTCGTAAAAAATTCGACCTAAGAGCGCTTTACACAAACATTGTTTAGTCCTCCTACACTACAACACATGTTGCTAGAATCGAAAGAGTGCAGAAAAAGTTTCTGCGTATTTTGTCATACAAATCTGGTCAACACAATAACCTTCACAGCTACGAAGATCGACTTGCCTTTTTCAAGATGCACAAACTTGAGTCCCGACGGAAAATATCCGATCTCCTTGTGATACACAAGATTCTTTGTGGAGATTTTGATTCTCTTTCCTTATCTGGCATAAATTTTCCTGTTTAACCCCATATAAGAAACCTGCTTCAGAATAAGCTAGCACTCTAATAATGTTGGTTATTTTTCTCCCATCACAAGAATGTGTCGTACCTACAATAGATATTGAGCTGACCGTAATGCCGATGTTGATATTCTTGCAGACACCCTATCATCATTCAAAATCCTGATAAAAGATAATGAATAATTGACATAATGTATATATGTAAACGTAGACGAGCGGACGGGTCTCACTTTAATAAATCTATTTTTTTTAGATAAAATTTTATTTTTGAAAAAAAGGGTTAGTTACATATTTTTACATGTTCACATTAAATTAGTAGTCTAAAATATACACATGCATGTTTATGCTAGAGCAGGTTGAAGACACTTGTAATTGGGATAGTGGGCAGAGTCTCAATTAATAATGTATTATTCTTTATGTATCATTCAGCCATTATTCTGTTAGTGTCTCTAATAAAAAAATATATTTAATGGAAATGATTTTATAAAAAGCTGCGTTTTGAGTCTTTTTTAATCACTGTTTCTGATGCATTGTCCCGTATTACGGAGGGAAGAGAGTTCACCCTTTCGGCTTGCCACCACAAATGCCCGTTCACTAAACTTAGTCTTCTGGCAGCTGATGGTCGGTTCTATAACCCTTCTCGCAGCTGAAGTAGTGGCTGACCCCAGAGTTACAGAGGCGCCGCGTTATGTGTCGCCTTGTACATTGACCAACACAACTTAAACTCGATTCTTTGAGGAAACGAAGCCAATGTAGTTCACGCAAAAGGGATGTTAGTGCGAGAATTTTGATGCTCCATATATTATTCTTGTTGCCGCATTTAGAATGGATTGTAGTCTGTCCAGCATAAATGCTATTACAGTAGTTCACACGTGACACCACAAGTGCATTTATCAAAAAATACAGTAAAATTCTTGCAATATGACAATGCAATGTGACACCACAAGTGCATTTATCAAAAAATACAGTAAAATTCTTGCAATATGACAATGCAATGTGACACCACAAGTGCATTTATCAAAAAATACAGTAAAATTCTTGCAATATGACAATGCAATGTGACACCACAAGTGCATTTATCAAAAAATACAGTAAAATTCTTGCAATATGACAATGCAATGTGACACCACAAGTGCATTTATCAAAAAATACAGTAAAATTCTTGCAATATGACAATACAATGTGACACCACAAGTGCATTTATCAAAAAATACAATAAAATTCTTGCAATATCCTAAATTTCATTCAATTTAATAGGTATCTACCTACAGATTTCAAAATCTAATTTCAGGTACATATCGACGGCCCTACGTATAGGTACTGTCGAATCTGCAAAAAAATTCTTTTTACTATCTTAAACTATCCAATTTACTCTTTATTGTCGGACAAAGTTTAAGCAAATGTTGAATTTTCGTTAAAAAAAAATACATAAAGGAAAATTAAACGATTTTTTAACATTATCCGAAAATATACGGTAGGTAAATATAATAATTTAAGATAGAAAAATGAAAATCAAATTTTTACAGATTCTATACGTACGGACTGTCGATATGTGTTAGATTCTGTCTTTTACTCGAGATTTTCAAAAAATCGTTTTTTTTTCACTGTAACTAAGTAGTTGTTTGAAATTCTTAAAAAAAAATTATACAAATATTGATGAAACTAGGTAGGTAGGCATTTAATGTCCAATAATAATCGAAAATTACTAAGTTTAATCGAAATAATGACCAAATCATGCCGAAAATAATTTAATAATGTACAGTCATCTACTTTGTGTTAATGTTGAAAGTTCCAGAGCTCAAGATTCCACCACACAAACAAACAGACAAAGATATTTAAATAAAATAATGCAAAAAAAATGTTAGCTACGTTATGTTTACATATATCGAAGTACTCCCTTATTTAATTACGAACTGCATCGTATTATTTGTCAAAAATTTGCGAAATTTGTGTGTCGGAAACGTGGTTCGACCAAAGCTTGTTCTGGTTCGCATAGGCAATGGATACTGATTAACCTCTGTTACATTAAATTTAAATTAAACAAAATCCCCCAGTTACGACGTATTAAATCAATTATATTCAAAATCAGACGTTTACATCTAATTAGTTAGTTGTCTCATAATAAGTTTGTGTTGATTCAATTTCATTAAATTATCGCTCATTTCAATTTTGAATAGGTGGATGCGGCAATTAGGTTTATTATGTGGCACGCCTTTGTAGTAAATCACTTGTGTACATATTTTTACCCGACCGTAATATCGGAATTATAATAATTTATGCCGCCGCCACAGCGTGGACTGAAAATCTTTTATTGTACAAATTATTCGTTCTTGAATACTTAACAACGCGACGATACTTTTATTCTCACATGTACATTGCACAAGGCTTCGGCGTCAAAAGTGTTCCCTGTGGTGGTGAACGGGAGGGACAAATGGAATATCTTTTGCACATGGTTATCGGGGCTATTGTATAACATTGTACACTTCGTCCTTGATTAATATTATATGTAACTAGCTGTAACCCGTCAAAAATGACGGTACTATGACACGCCGGTTCCTAAATATATTTGCAGCCGACACCCACGAAATAGTAACGAGAGGAGTTTATAAACTCCAAAGACAAAGTCAACCCACTAAATCATTCCGGTATTTATAAACTAAATTGTAATGACGGCATTTTATATAGGTAAAACGGCACGTAATTTTAATATTAGAGTAAAGGAACACATTAGATGTCTTAATAACAATAACTTTTCTGAATTAATGAACCATCTTTTGGAAAAAGACCACACTTTTTAAAAAGGAAAACGGTATCGAGATTCTACATAAAAATAAATAGATTAGATAACTTAGAAATACTAGAGATAAAAAAATGCCTAAACACTAAAGCCAATATAATTAATAACCAGATCAGAAAAATATGAAATAAGATTGCCGTTCAGAAAGAAAAAAAGATCGCAAACTTCTGTGATGTACAGTGGGATGAAGTTGTATGTGAGACTGCCAGAGACGGAAAAAAAAGGAAAATTTTTAAGAAAAAACTAAGAAAGTTTGTGATACGTGCTTTTGATTTGAAATTTGATATACTGATATTTTACAAATAATCAAATATAAAAGTTATTATATTGCCTAAATAAAGAAATATAAAAGTTATTATATTACCTATTTTAAGAATAATTAAAAAAAAAGAATAGCCATATTCCCCATTTCAGCATCCACTTCTTAATTAGCCCCACCATAGCTGTAGCCACGCCCCCGTTCAAAAATTGATTTGTTTGCTAGAACAGGTAATGGATAGATTGTTTGCGTCCATCCTGATAAAGATACAGTGGTATCGATATCGATAGACGTAGAGTTACTAGTTAAATGGTTAATACAGAGTTAACGCTATAAACATCGAAAATATTTTTTTATACTTCCGGATGGAAGAGGATTAACTATTATTGGTGTGATAGGTTGAAAGGGAAAAGAGTAGCTCTCTCTGGTAGATATGAATGGGACGTGGAAGGACAGCAAGCTAGTGATTTCAGGAGAATCAATGAGGTTGTGAATGATTATGAAAACAATGGATTATTTGCATATTTTCAAGAGTGTTTTTAGTCCAAATAGTTAAGATACAAATCATATTTATAGTTAACAAACTTAAAGATATTTTTTGAACATTTTAGATTCTGTTGTTGAATTTATGTGTGGGTGACCATACAAACACGTAAGAAGATTCAGCTGCGACAAAGCAACGGTTTTCGTAACTAGTAAATTAATAAAATGCGAGACATCCAAAATGAAAATAGCGATAGGCTATCGGAATGCCTTCGTTCGCCTTAGCATTTGGGGCGGCCCAATGCCAAACTGCGTCACTCCCCAAGGGCGGCGATCAGGTTGTATGGAAAAAAATGCATATTACCCCGGTGGCCCAGTATTAGACATTACCATTCGTCCTCGGCCCATAATGCCGGTCTAGTATTTCTGCCGCGCAGCCGGGCCGACCAAGAGTGGGCGCTAGCCGAATTGTTGCGACACGCCGCGCAGACCTGCCTCAATTCATTACAAAATCTCCACTCGACCTTGCGAGGAAGTTATCGCCTGTGGACTGTTTTAGTTTGCCAACCGGCGGTAGGTGGCCGCTGGTTGTTGAATTAAGGTACAGATACACATGCTTCTTTACTGGCATGCTAATGAGCATGCCACTAATAAGCATGCCCTAACAACTGTACACACTTGCTCATTACTGGCATGCTTATTAGTGGCATGCTCATAAATAAGCATGCCCAAAGCTAACAATCAAACACACATGCTCATTAGTGGCATGCTCTTGTCATAGAATAGAGACGCTCTTGTTCAAAATGGAAACTTTGCAAACTGAAATAGAAAATTCAAGTGAACCAATAAATCAAAAAAGTTCCCGAGTTTCCATCCGCACATTTTTGATTTTAGTTTATATAATTTTTATTGTAAGATTTGAATCATTCATGCCTATTAATAAAGTTTCGTAAACATTATTCCTCACTATATTATTTTTACACAACGGTGACCGAGTATTCCGCAGACATTCGTGATTCCTATAATAAGTCACGAAAAGTAATGTTTGAGAAGATCGCATCGATAATACTAGCCGCGAAGCCCGCGAATGACATAAGCATGCTCATAAATAAGCAAGTCTGTTCACCCATGCTCCAATGATACCCCTTCTCTATGGTGAATGACAGTGGCATGCTTATAAATCAACCGGCGGTTGATTTTTGAGCATGCCACTAGGTGGCATGCTCATTTCTAGCAATGTGCGTACACACATGCCACTAATAAGCATGCCACTGTCAAAGTCGATACTGCGCATGCTCACGTGCCACTAAAGAAGCATGTGTATCAGACGCTTTATGCTCGCGGGATGGCTTGTTTGTTGTGACATATTTTTTTACTACGGATGACGCCGAATGCCGAGAGAGTTGGATTAATTCGGTTTCGCTAATTCGCGGTGCGGTTCTTATTCACACAAGTGTGTGTGTGCGTACATACAAAATATACATACGCAAGTATCGGTGGCGTGGCAACCTACGGGGGACTATATGCACTGTTAGTTTCCCGTAAATAAATAAATAAATAAATGAAAACTCTTGAATTTATATTGAGAATAGCCAACGATTCCAAATTTTTGAATTCGATTATTCGAGATTGACTCGATAATTTGGGGGCCACATGAACATAAGTACAAAAAAAGTTTAAGATATCACTACATGAGAGATTGCGGGCATTAATTATCCTTGGCAACCGAGTTTCTCCAGGGTATGCTTGGCTATAATAGTTTAGAGACTAGAAGAAATTTGTATTTGACTATGATTTTTTATCGATTGTTGCGCGGTATGTTCCATAATCCTGAAATTATGCTGGGCATTAGTTTGTATGTTCCTGATAATTAACTTAGACAGCGTCAGCATAGATTGTTTTACATTCAAATATAATGGACCAATTTGCCGATGGTTATGGCTGTTGGAAGAGCTACAGCTATGCTAAACAAAATCGCTTTGGATATTGATATATTCCATGTGTCTGAGGGGGTTTTCCGAAGCAGGTTTCTCCTACACCTTTTGATATGAATGAATTTATATACGTTTGATATTTTTTTGTTTGTATATTATCTCACTTGTTAATAATGTTTACGAATTAAACATGTGTTTGTAATGTAAATGTTATATTAAAAATAAAAGTATAAAGGACCAATTTGCCAATGGTTAGCCTGTTGGAAGAGCTACTGCTATGGTGAACAATATCACTTTGGACATTGATCTGTTTCATGTCTTTGAGAGGGTTTTCCGAAGCAGGATTCTCCTACACCTTTGCCATTCAAAGCAAAAGTATTTTTAAATATGTTTTATATTTGTTTTTGTTGTTCATATACTTCTAACTTATTTAAACATTTATGAATTAAACTTATAGTTGTTATGTAAAAGTTATATAAAAAAATAAATAATTGAATTCAATTTACAGTGCAATTCAACTTCTCACCAGAGCGTTATATAATATCAAAATCTTTTTAAAAAAATTGGAATCTTTGGCTTTTCTCAACATTTTCATTTATTTATTTATATATTAATTTATTTATATACGGGACACTAACAGTACAAATAAAAATCGGGTTACACATGAATATTAAATAGCATAGAAACCATCTTAGAAGTTTCCACAGAGTTAGCATGTTTTGTATTTAAATATAGCAACAATAAATTAACAATAAAAATATACAGTTAAAAATAAAAAATAAAGGTTTAAGTGAACAAACCATGAGAATCAAAGTAAAAGGGGAATCTGGAAAGGGCAGGAAAGGACAGATCTACTTAGTAAAAAGAGGAAGAGATAAGAAGAAAAACAAAGAGTGGATACGCCACGTAAAATCGACTTATTTATAAGGTTTAAGTTACCCCTTTCCCTATGGATAATTAGATGTTTTCGGTGAAGCCCTATATAAAGATTCTTTTTACCTAGGCACTTATCATTAAAGATTCCGCGGTTTAAAAAATGTTACGCTTAGTTACCAAAATTCCCCATTTTCTGTAAGTGATTAACCTGCAGAACTTAATAAAAATATTAATTAAAATTTTAATTATTTTAAATCTCTTTAAAAATAAACACGGAGTGTTACAAACTAAACACATAAAAACATTTTATGTAAAGTTTTGATTAGATTCGATTAGAATTTTGAGACAATCGCGTGCTTTGTGATCTTCGTATTATGACCGCGAGAAAAATAAAGAAAGTCTGAAATCGCGCATTCAAAGTTACCCAAAAATGGCATCCGTCATCCGCCGTTGGCCTCGAGATTTTTTCATTATTTTCTTAACCTTTCTATTGTTTCGATCAGACGTAATGACTCCGTCGCACCCAGAGAAGCAGGATCTGCGATGCGAACCAAAAGAGCTGGCCTTGCCGGCGCGGGACCTTGGATTATGGCTCCCAAACCACAAGGCCGCGCGGCACTTGGGGAGTTAGATTGCGCGGCCATTGTTAACCGCCGTGAAAAAAATGCGACCAAAAAATGAAAGTGAAACAATACAATTTTGACGCGGAGGATAACGTACAGCTAATAAGGCGCTTTATAATTTATGTATGTTAAAAAAATAGTTACACTGCTAACATTCAACGGATCGAGATAAGTAACAGCGTCGACCTACGCCCAAATAATATAATACAACTACCTGTAACAGGTCAAAAATGACGGAAAATGGTATATATTTATAATTTATATAAATTAACTTTGTAAAAACCACCTATTTATTGAAAAAATTCAACATGTTTCGAAGCCAATGGCTTCTTCGTCAGGATAACAAAAATAATATTTAAAAATTGAAGTATAGATCAAAATATTAAAAAGTTATATATGGAAAATGGTAATATAAAGTACCTACTGAACATGAAAATAAATTTAAAACATAACTATTTGCAAAAAGGACCTGATTATTTATAACATTCAATTTACTATTTACACTCTTTCTTATTTCCAAAATTTATAATTTTTCAAATTGTGATTCTGTATAATTTGTATGTAAAATTTTTAAACCCTTATTAATATCAAAAGAATGATCCATAGCCAAAATATGGTTAGAAAATTCGGAATAATTATTACTATTTAAACACCTTAAGTGTTCCTTAACTCTAATTTCAAAATTTCTACACGTGTTTCCTATATAAAAATAATCACAATCATTACAAATTAATTTATAAACACCCGATTTTTTAAAAAAATTATCCTTATCTTTACTATTTAATATGTATTTTTTAAATTTATTATTAGTATAAAAAGGTATAGTTTATTTATCTAAGCCCTTGTTTATATTTATAGCATCTTTTTGGCGGTCTACGAAAAGGCGCCCGTAGCAACACGCGTTGATCGGCCAGTTCGGTTTTGGTGGCCCGGGGTTCAAGCCCCAACTCCGGCGGTTCTTTCAAACGAAATTACGGACGTTACGGGGAAAGACGGATAGTCGGCGAAATTATTATGTTTGATAAGAGCCAGCAAGCACCAGACTTACTTTATAATATCAAACCTGAAATATTTTCTCTACGCGTGCACTCTAGTAGGTAAGAAGTTTGGATGTGGTGACATTTCAGTAAATAAATACAGATTAAAAAAATAAGCAAGTGAATCTTAAAAGTAACAAACTTGATTTTTTAATATGTTTAACGGGACAGTACTTATACTATACACTCATATTATTAATCGTAGCCAGACGCTTTTCGCGGGTCATTTGTTCCGCCAGTTGCTTTGAAGCTCTTTAAATTATCATGTCGTTTGGGTTGCAGTAATAAATTTGTATTTTATATATTGTATTCGGGCCATTGTTTGACAATATTGCCAATTACTTTATATTTTAAAGTTTTACCTATACATTTTTTCGTAGCCGTATTACTCTCATTATCATTACCTGCCAAAACTCAAATGTCATAATATCCGAAGTTTCTTACCTACTGTAGTGTACACGTAGAGAAAATATTTCAGGTTTGATACTATAACGTAAGTCTGGCGGTTGCTAGCTCCTACTGTATAACGTGACTACTGAATATCATGCGTTTTAAACCGATTTCACGAATGTATGGACTGTATATTTACAATAACATGGTAAATTTAGTATATATACAGGTCGATTTTTAACTCAAGGCAACTTAGTCGGCTAGTGAGTAATATTTTGCCGGTATTCAACACCACAATCGGTGTAATCGAATCATAGACCCTCCCCTTAACATTTTTTAATTATCATCTCACAGTTCTTAATCTCATCCCCGTTCCACCCGTCAAAAATGTTTCCAGGGCCGTTCGGAATCTCCTTCTTTCTGGGATATTCTGCCGTGTTTATATGACTTCTCTGGCCGACGTTTCGGATCTCATTGTAGGGCCCATCATCAGGGCCGATGATGAGTGTGCGTTGATGTTAAGGTGGAATACTGGCTTGCAATACCGTACCGAAGTCAGGGTGTGTCCTTGTTTGCATTAGGTTAAGTACTGTCTTGCAGTAACGTGTCGGAGACAGGTGTTGTCAAGAGTTTTATGGAGTTATGTCACTGTTCCATCTGTCAGATGGAACAATGAAATTTATTTATCTGGTATTTTTAGCATATTGAATTATTACAGTTATTGTTTTACTGACTTCTATTATAATATATGTGTATTATTCCACTATAAGTCTTTTTATGTATCATATATTGTGTACAAATTGTTTGAAACTCAAATAAAAAATAAATAAAACGCTTGTTTATTTTAAATAAATGCTAAAAAAATAAAAAAACCTAAATGGTCGGGGATTTTTTCTTCATAACATGTTTTGTTTTATACTTTCTTTTGTGATTTTTATATGATGTGTTATAGCATATGTATCTTTTATTTACTTGATTTTGTTTTTGTTATCTTACGTATGTATCATACAATTTTGTTAAGATATATATATATTTTTTTTAAATAGAGATGTGAACACGGAATTCATGGCACATCAACATTCTTACTATTTCAAACTAATCTAAACGCTTGTGCTATGAAAGTAGGAATAACTTGCTAGTCCGGAGTGAGGTTCGAACCCGCGACCTTTGGATCACGAGGCCAGTGTCCTAACCACAAGACCAACAAGCTACCATGTTATGTTTTAATTTATGTATTTTAAATTTTTTTGTTTGTTATGCTTATATTTTTTTAATGAAGACTTGGTGCGGAAAGTGAATAACTTTGCGGCCGTGCTGCCTCGCAACGGTTTACACGACCGTTGCGGTTTTGCAAAAAAGCGTGAAAAATGTCAACATGGATTGAGTAGGACCGATAAGGGTGCTTTTACTCTTAGAACGGTCCAGGGTCGGGGATTTAAGCCTCGTTCCAGGAGACTTGCAAGTTAGATCTATTTCCATTGCATGTGCGTTTAGCCTATTTTGAAAATAGTGAGAATATGATATGGACACATGGATACGTATTCAATGCACGCATCTCCCCCTTTTTTTTAGAAAAAAAATACATAAGACTGCGTTATCCTTGAAACCCACGCACTCTATACGTATGTATGAGGTGATTTATATTTCATACCTCGTTTAACTTTTTTTAATAACAAATTATTTATATTTTATCTTCATTTTTTTATTATATTAAAATGTGTGTCTAA
This sequence comes from Agrypnia vestita, assembly GCA_016648135.1. Taxonomy (NCBI): domain Eukaryota; kingdom Metazoa; phylum Arthropoda; class Insecta; order Trichoptera; family Phryganeidae; genus Agrypnia; species Agrypnia vestita. Next base: position 135,167 of record JADDOH010007234.1, on the reverse strand, counting down.
TTTCTCAACCATAAAAATATATTCTGTAACATGTAATAAAAAAGTAACCCATAAAAACCAAGTTTTTATTATACTCTCTTTCTTTGCAAAATATAATAACAATTAAAGACGGATTAAAACATATAACATAACACTAAACTTACAGTAATTTAATATATTTCTAAAATGTCAGATGTTTTGAGCTTTGATAAGACACTTGATGCTTTGTGTAGTGAAGTACCTATTATGTATACCGACGGAGTAATTCAAATTTAGAAAATATTCCGCGACGTTATCGGGCCGCCGTTGCTAGTAATCAAATTTTTGTAAGGATTCCAATTTTAAAAAACTATTAAAAATTTGATAAATCCAAAATTATACTATAATTATTAATTTTTTTTAACGAAAATTTGATAGATCTTCTTGATCGTCGCCACGAGTCTGCTTGCAATGTTTCAGCTCGATTGGATCACGGGAAAAGGGTCAAAAATCGATTCAAAGTTTTTTCAACGGTAAGCCGGCAAGCAAGCAAGCAGACGCCACGAGTTATGATATGAGTTGAATACGAGATGAATATGAAGGGAGTAAAAAGTACTCTTTCATACAAACTTTTCATTTATAGCGCATATCTATTATGCATCCAATACAGCGATGAAAATCATTGAATTTATATTAAGAATAGCCAAAGATTCCAAATTTTTAAACAGATTTTGATATTATATAACGTAAACGCACGCAATGAGCATTTATAAAAGTTTTATTATTTTTTTAACCATCGTGTTTGTTACGTACGCCAAGGAGTAACTGCTATGTGAATTAGTGACCTAAAATTAAAGATATTTCGATGGATATAATTTTAATTAAGACATTTCACAGAGACGAAGCTATTTATACATGAGAAAAGTGGATGGAAGTCTCTTATACGATGGCTCAGGGCTTATAATCTGTATGAGCTGGCTTAAGTGATCACTCTACACAATGCAACGTTCAACGATTCCATTCTAAGAACATCCACACATTATCATCTATATACATATACATAGTTCGAATCAAAAACATTTCATATATTGCAATGGCCTCTGCTATAAACATCTGTTTTTTTTTTCTCATTTACAAGTTAGTATACACAGATTTCGCAACTGGTAACGATACCTCTATATTTTACACCGCTTCTCCGTGGCCCGTCAAAAATATACTACATATATTACACATTATAAGGGCTTAGCAAAGACGCGAACTATTAATTTACGTCTCCTTCGTTCGATGTTTGACAGGCTTTTTATTTTATTATATATAAATAAATAATTAATACTTTAATTTAATTATGTTTCATGATTTTTCACCTGTGTACGGCTAGTGTATTAAATAAAATAATTAATTGTATTGTAATATTACATTGTCAGTTAGTACCTACCTATCTAAATAAATATCGTATCAAAAATGTGTTTCTTAAACCGTTCAAATCTTGGTAGAGTTCAAACAAACATGTTCATTCTATGAGTATGAATATTTGTTTTGTATTACGCAACTTTAAAACGTAATTAAAAATATTAAAAACAAATAATAGTAAAGTAAAAAGTTTAATTGATCCTTGGAACACTTTCGTTCCCATTCCTTCGTTCCTGTCCATTCCCTTATAACGGCTTCAAATTGGTGCATCCTTATTTTTCGCAACCCATGTAAAATAGTTTACGATAGCGAACAAGTGGTATGTAAATAGTTACATCATATATTTACAATCTTTAGTAAAACTTATTTTTGTACAATTGATAAAATTAGTGCATTCATAAGCAAAATGTTATCATGAATGAAGCGTGTAGTATTTATTAACCCTTTCCGAGATTCACGATATTATATTATTTCACGAGATATAAAAAAATGATGCACAAAGATTCAACGATTCATCTCATGTGCTTATACAGTATAATGGGTATACGTTCTAATTATACAAAGACTGACAATCATCCGTATTCTGAAAATAACAATGTCTGGATCTTTAAGTTCTTTATCCCAACACTTAATAGACGACAATAAATATTAAAAATGTCCAGAGCGGATTTTGTAATTCTACGGCTCAAATACACTGTATTAAAAGATGATATAAGAAAGATTGTTTCTTACAAAATTATTCATTTCTTCATCCACAGCGTCCTGATGAAATATTCGGCGTTACCGCGTATTCAAATCTTCCCATCTTGACATTTGACAGATATGTCTGGATCTTTAAGATCTTTATCCCAACACTTAATAGACGATAATATAAATTAAAAATAAACGAGACATAGCTTTACGTCGGTGTTTGTTTCTGTAATTTTCTACATGAGATAGATATAGAGGAAGGGAGAAATATGTAAATTGTTATCTGTCAAATGTCAAGATGGGAAGATTTGAATACGCGGTAACGCCGAATATTTCATCAGGACGCTGTGGATGAAGATATGAATACGTTTGTAAGAAACAATCTTTCTTATATCATCTTTTAATACAGTGTATTTGAGACGTAGAATTCCAAAATCCGCTCTGGACATTTTTAATTTTTATTATCGTCTATTAAGTGTTGGGATAAAGATCTTAAAGATCCAGACATTGTTATTTTCAGAATCGGGCCGAATGTCTGACAGATTTCTGTCTCATTATAAAATAATATCTAGTATTTACTTGGTATTAGACTCCTTTATGCAATTTAATAAATTTAAAGTATCAAGTATTAATAATTGACCGTTCTCAAACCTAGGAATTATTTCGACGTTCCAAACGTAAATCAAAACATCTGCAAAAAAGCAATTTTATAGGAGAGATTTTTGAAATTTGGATTTGATTACAAAATAAGCGTCTGTTTTTTTTCTCTGGAAAAAGTAGATTTTGTTCAATTTTGTATTGCATAGAAGAATATTTTTTATGTATTCGTACAAAAAATTCAAAAATGCATTTTTGGTAGATTTCCAAGTTTACTTAGGGACCGTCGATTTAACATGGTGGAAAATTGACTTATTTCTTCTAAAAATGGGAACAGTCTATTCATTTTTGAAAAACAGCGGAAGTACAAATATAATATACAAAATAATTCGTTACGATCGCAATGAATTCTCGCAGAGTAATAGTAAATTCGATAAAAACGTTAATTTCCTGAAGATAGTTAGCTAACAATAAATTGTTATAAATAAATCATTTTAAAATACGTGCTATACTTTTACACTTTCTAAACAATATTTTTATATGAAAGTATGTTCTAAGAACACAGTTACCGGATTTTGTCCCCAGAGAGATGATTAATTAATTAAGGATAAATTATAGAAGTCACACAGAGACGAAGCTCACCAATTCCGTCGTAAGAATATCCACACATTATCAAATTTTGAAATTTCGAAAAATATATGTTCGAAACAAGAACCTTTCGTCTCTGCTAGAGACATCTGTTCATTTTTTTTCTCATCAACAAGTTAGTATACACATCTTTCGTAATTAGTAATGATATCTCTATATTTTATGTTTTAAAGTAGAGTTTTTTTAGCAATACTCCTTTTAACTTATGTATGATATTCTTTCGAATTATGAAACATGTCTACTAGAATACGCCTGAAAACCAATATTTTCAATTTTCAACTCCTATCATGTACTAGCATATATTTTTAAACAATTTTTTGTCTTTATTCATTTGCTGTTTGATAACGGCAGGTCAGTCGTAAAAATAAAAGTATTAAAATGGCTTATTTCAATAATAATAATAGGGTTCAACAAGGGTACCATTAGATTATACTTTTTTTTTCGTCTTTATAGATTTGGGCACCGTCTATTGTAGTCTCTAAAGTGTCTCCTCTTTCTTCTACCGTTTGTCAGTCACGTCGCACGTTTCTATTATAACTGTTTTTCATATTCTGTCTCTAAGATTGAATTATGTGGCCATGTGTTGTAAAAACTATCACAAGGTCAACGCTACTTGTTTATAATTGGATCAAAATTTTAGGTATTCATTGAATTCTTCCGGTATCGGTCTACTGAGAAATAATTTAGTACTTCTGTGACTAACTGTGTCTTTATATTTCATCACTCGTTTTGATTATGGATAAATTTGCCCGCTGAAGCATATATTCTAGTAGAGATAAATATTAAAATTGTGGGAAGAGACCAGCAGTAGTGCGAAATCCTAAGGGTGCAGCTAAAGCAAGTCATATACACCTCGGAGTGGAGTTTTCTAGTGAGGGGAGACGGGAAGGTGAAATAAACAGAATCGGTGTTGGTAGTGGTGTTTCACTTTCTCTTTACAGAGCAGCGATAAATAATTCCGAGTTAAATGTCAAGACCTAACCAACGGATATTTCCTGGCTCTCGTTTTGGTTCCACTACGTCTAACATGTTTAAAAAAATACTGCGAGCTTGTTTATTTTGAAACAATTATGAAAAGGTCAAACTTAATACTCTTAAAAATTGTAATATCTTAGTAAATAATTCACTCTTTATTACAAAATGACGTTTTCACTTGAAGAGACTCGGTTTGAAATGAAATTTTAAAATATTTAAAAAACAACTCCTATTGAAAAAAATCCTTTTTTTAATAGGGGATTTGATTATAAAATAATAAATACTAGATATGTTCCCCTTTCAATTCTCTACCCCGCTCTCTTTCACCCAACCCCCACCAAGTTGACGTTCTGTCTCTTTCTCTCCTCAATCTCTTCTTCATGTTTGTAATTCTATTTTAAATAGTATATATGTATACTCTGTTAAGGTCACAAAATATGAAATCTTGCGGATAGAATGCCCTTCGACCCTCCTAAGATATGGGAACAATGGTATTGTTCATTTGGGAGCTTCTACAAACCTCCCCCATATAGCCCTAACGTGGCTTTTTCTTAGACCCACCCTCCCACCCCTCCGAGTAGAACGTAGTTTTATCCTATTAATTCCAGAAGACATCCTGTGCTGTTTTCTCTTACCAAAATTATTTTTAAATTATTGATTATGTGCAAAGCGAGCTACGCAGCTTTAATTAATTGCGCCAAATGTATGAAAGAATTAAGAAGCTCTCGTTATGTAGTCCTGCGTAGCATTCTACCTAACCCCCCCTTGATCGGGCTACGTGGTTTGTGGACGCTCCCTTTGAGCTGATAGCCACTGTCGTTTCAGATTTTCTTATAACCTGCTTCGGGGACATCTCTGTGAAAGGGTTATTTAAAGTTATCTCTCGCGGCGACCACTATCACCCGTCTACAAATGGCGAGTTTGTTTTTGTGTACACATATATTATTACTAACGTTAAAACACTCAAAAACCAGTAGGTTACTGGGGTATTGATGGCTGGCCTTGACACAAGGATAAACCAACACAGGCACACATTATTTATCAATATTAATATGTGATTGCGCACACATTATTCAAAGCAAGCTGATTGTGCAAGGCCTCAAATCATAATCAAGTTATAATTAAAAATTGTTTGGTCATCGAAAAAATATGGAGCGAGGGGTTTGTTTTTTTTAATGGCACAAATTATTGTTTACTCCAGGGCCGTTCATTTTTTTGTGACGAGGGTCGCAGTGTCCAATATTTGAAAAAAAAAACAATTGTAATATTGAACCATTTTTGTCCACATTTCCCGTGGACTAGCTTTATCCATTCAGTTTTCCAGGAGTCTTCCGGATGTCGTACAATCTCTGTGAGGGTTTTTTCTTTAGGCCTCTTCAATGTCATAGGGCCTTAGTAACAGAAAAAAACAAGGTTTTTGATACACATTTATCACACTCATCAAGTGTGGGGTATAAAAGTAAAAGTAGCAATATGCAAAAAATTAAAAATGTTTTGAATGCAGTCACCGAGGATTACTTATTTAAAATGTACTGAATTCAAAATTTTATGTATCTGTCCCTTCCAAAATCATGTTTCCTATGAATTTACCGGCTATGTTTCCTATAAAATCTCGAATAGAGTAGTACATTATAGATTAGTAATCCTCGATGACTGCATTTTTTTTTTTTTTGATATTGCTGTCTTTGCTTTTATATCCCACAAGTGATGAAAGTGATTTTGTAACAAACGTGCATAAGCCGGTGAGTTTCTTGTGTGATGGAATGAATTTTTAGTTTTAATTAGATACGATTTTTTAACTGATGTTATTTTTTAAAATAAAATGTTGATATTAAAAATGGCGACAAATAAAACACTTGAAATTAATTACCTTTATATTAATCACCAAGTGACTGGACATGAAATCAATTAGATCGCTGTTCTTTAATTCACACAATTAAGTAGTAATCACTCGTATGTGTAACATTTTATTCTCGTCTTTCCAGAATATTCGCACGCTTGTGATCGCACTTAACGCCCAAATACTCTCGTATTTTGCTACTGAATCGCCGCTTTCGCTTGTTTTCCTTGGAATCGCCGAACTGTACAACAAACTGTTCGTATAGCTGTTATGTCGCACTTCAAATAGAGAATGTTCTTTCACGAACTTTCGGGCATGATCGACTGACTTCTAAGCCTTCTAGTAATTTCTATTTTACCATAAAACGTCTAGAGTACTGTAAAATCCTCGATTGCGTGTTATTATTCCTGATTCTGCAGTCTCGTCACTCGTCATAATATATAAAATAATGGATTATATTTTTTGACATCCTGGTTTGATTTTCACAATAAAATTTCACATTGTTCTTTATTTTACTGTATATTTACACGGTATTTTGTGGAACCAATCCACCCTGTAAAAAAGTAACCCATAAGAACAAAGTTTTTATTATATTCCCTTTCTTTGTAAAATATAACAACAATTAAAGACGAATTAAAACATATAACATAACTATAACATAACTATAAAACATATAACATAACTAAACTTACAGTAATTTAATATATTTTTAAAATGTCAGATGTTTTGAGCTTTGATAAGACACTTCATGCTTTGAAGATTAAATTCTAAAAACATTTGTCAGTCAATTTAGATTTCCGACATTCGTAGTGAAGTACCTATTATGTATACCGACGGAGTAAATCAAATTTAGAAAATATTCCGCGACGTTATCGGGCCGCCGTTGCTAGTAATCAAACTTTTCTAATGATATAATTTTTTTTTTTTTAACGAAAATTTGATAGATCTTCTTGATCGTCGCCACGAGTCTACTTGTCATGTTTCAACTCGATTGGATCACGGGAAAAGGGTTAAAAATTGATCCAAAGTTTTTTCACCCGGCAAGCCGGCAAGAAAGCAGACGCCACGAGTTAAAAGAAAGGAAGTAAAAATAGATACTTATGCCATGCAAAAACGCAATTTTTATGCTTCGGTTTTTGTGTTATTGAGTCATCAGATCAGTGCAGATCTGGGGACATTTCGAAAATGGATGAGGTTAGGTCCAGTCCATTTTGACTTCCAATAGGCAATCAACCCTGGCTTGACTCCACGTTTATCACGTAGTACGATCCCGAACAGTATCGCGCTCCATTACTCTTTAGACCACTCTTAAATTATTAATGTCGTTATCTGCTGTCCATACTGGCAGGATACTCTGGTCGAAGACTTATTGCTAAACAACGCGATCGGCCAAAAATAATTGTGCGATTTTAAGACCATTCTTCTCCTTTATTGCCGATTATTGAGTGTTGTCCCGTACGCGTTTATGGAACAAAAAATCAAATGCGTACAAGGCAATAATTTCTGGACCTGCCGGTCTCGTAAGTGGAGATACTGCTTTGTGCCACCTTGGAGAAGTACCACTATTAACATGCAATAGTTTGCTTTGACTAAATCAGTCTAGGTTATATCACATTATTGGTGGAATTGGCATAACATCAAGATTTATTTTAGATGTCTCGTAGAGACGAAGCATTATTGTATATGGGAAAGTAGGGATGGAAGTCTATTTTTTTGGGTTTTTATCCAGTCAGGGAAGTTTATTTTTTGGGTTTTTATATTATTTATTTATTTGACTTAAGTGATCACCTTACACCATGTGACGTTCACTTATTCAACCCATGATAGATGAACATTAAATTGTGTAAAGTGATCACTAAGCCAGCCGTAAGATGGATAAGCCCTATAAATATCCAAAAAATAGACTTCCATACCTACTTTCCCACATGAAAATAGCTTCGTCTCTATGAGACTTCTATAATATATCTTGATTAATGATGTTCCCCTGGGGATAAAATCCACTATTGTGTTCTGGAACAGTTTGAACATACTTAAAATATTCTGAACATAAAAATTATTACTCACGATGATTATTAAAATAAATGGAATATAACTCTGTTTTCTCTACTTGAATTTTTCCGTACTTCAATTTGAAATGAAAAAGAATTGAACGTAACACCTATAATACCGGCTTATTTTGTCAATACCTAATTAATTAATTTTATTTCCACCGATATAGTATCTTACTATTCTTGAATGTAATTAGTTTATGTAGTTGTCGTAGTAATAGTAGTCGATGAGAGGTTCTGTTCAGGTTTAAAAGGATTTAGTGGTGAAATTATTAATTATACATATATTCAAAGTTATATGTGGGGTATAAAAGCAAAGACAGCAATATCCAAAACTTTCAAAAAATGTTTTAAATGCAGTCACCCAGGATTAGTAATTTAAAATGTACTGAATTATGTATCTATCCCTTCCGAAATCATGTTTTCTATAAATTTGTGGGCTTTGTTTCATATAAAATCTAGAATTCGGTTCATTATAAATTAGAACTCCTCGATGATTGCATTAAATATTTTTGGATATTGCCTTTGCTTTATACACTACATATCACCTTTCCAAAAATCATTTTCCTCCCTCTACAATGCAATCAGAATAAAGGGTGACGTCATTGTATGACAAAAAATGACAGTTTAACACTAGATAACTTCTCTTAAAAATGTTTATGTTTTATGCTTTAGTTTTATGTTTTATCAAAAGTATATAAATTTTTTCTGTGCTGGCTAAAAAATCATACCTTTACCAAACCACGACAAAGTCTATTGCATAGTAGCGATTTCAGTACTCCTTAGTTGGAACATATTCACAGATTTTTTTTATGAAATTCTTTGCAAATTTTTGTAATCTTAAATTTTCTAATGATTGGCTGATTTTTTTAAAATTGCATCACCTTTTTTCTCCTCCTGATATCTGATGCATAGTTGATTCCAACACGGATAGTCCACTCGCCAATACAATGGATTGTCTCGGGTACGCAGTGCTTATCTATTCGCATGGATGTATTGGTCTTCGCCGCTTTTCAAAAAAAAACCGATTCGACTCCGCGACCGCGATGTAATTTATCAGAACCCGATTTCTCGAAGATTCTGGTATAATGTGGGATATTCGACCGCTTCCAGATCTTTCTAAAATGATTCATGACGTTCGGAATTATACGTGTTTCGGAATCTCGTGAGAATATGTACAGAGAAGATTTTTATTTTTCTTTATTTAAATAGTGCATTTACGTTAATTCATACATTGTTTTAGTGACTAACTAATTGACTAACTTACCATCACGCCGTTTCCCCGTGGGGGTAGGCAGAGAGGATAGAGCGCCATACTCTTCTGTCCTGTCCTGTCCTGACATACAACTTTCACATTCATACATCTTCGCATGCAAACTCGACGGTTGTTCAGGCTTCTAACAGGACCATCTTCCAGTATCTGGTTAATCTGGTCATGCCACGTCTTCCGTGGTCGCCCTCTCTTTCTGGCGCCGTCAACACTTGCATCATATATCTTTCTTACCATTCTTTCCTCATTCATTCGCTCAACATGCCCAAACCACCTGAGCGATCCTATTTTTATTCTATGTATTATGCTACGATCAGCTTTACATTCATTCCTAATATCTTCATTCTTTACTCTATCATACATGGATTTGTCACACATACGTCTAAGGGACCTCATCTCCACTGCATTCAATCTACTTTCGTTTTATTTCTAATGACTTCCAGGGTCGTTGGAAGAGTATAATATATGAATACAATAAATTTATTTGTGGATTTTTTTATTATTGTGTAAAATAATAAGGAAAAATTCGTCGGGGTCGTCGGGAAATCACACGGCGAAGATTTATATCGACGCCTTTTTTAGTAATGGCGTTGCTCGTTGCGCGCGCACGTACGGCTCGTGTGCCGACCAATACCAGCGCAGATATCCGCGCATGCGTGATCGGCCGTGGCCCATATTCGGCCGCCCGTAAAGTGGCACCATGCGCCATGGCCAATGTCAATAGAACACCGTATTTCGAGATTTGTGCAATTTTTTAATAAGACGCTTGAATTGTTTTTTTTTAATGTAGTTTTTTTCGAAGGTTTTCATTTCTTGAAAGCTTTAAATATTTTGATGAATTTATATAACACGCAATGAATAGTAGTAATATTTTTTTGCGTAAGATTTGCGGCCCAATATGATACACTAAACGGAGATCTTTAATTTTATTTATATTTTATAGAGTTCCTATTAACAATTTAAAAACAAGGGCACACTATAAAAATAAACATGGAAAATAAGAAAATTGTCATCAAATCAAAATATGTAATTCTCTATGTAACAATGTCCATCACCAACGCTGCCAGGGTTCAAATAATGACGAGGTATAAAACAATGATGTAATAAGAGCTAAAGAAATGCATAATTTACGTTGATTACGTTGAGACGAATCGAGACGTTGTTACGTAACAACGTTTGTCACTAACGCTATTAAGACGCTACGCTAGACGGCCCTGTTCTCACAGTTTTAATTTGCGGCCGAAGATACAGGGTGGCTAGGAGCAAAAACTTCGAGCAAGTCTTCCTCATTCAATTTTTAATATATGTAGAATTTTATTTAAACTTTGAGTGAACTGTCGTCAGATAGGCGACATCAAATTGAAATTTTTTCTCTCAATATTTTAACACTGCAATTTAAATTCATTTATGTTCATTGTATTTCGTATTATTGGCAGGCTGTCGAATAATTACATGGAAGAGTTTTTTTGTTTTTCTTCTCTGTTCTTATATTGTCACCGCTTCTTGAATGAAAATCCTTATTTAGTCTCATTCTGTTATTGAAATATTGACGTAAAATCTAGAAATTACTACATTTTAAATTAGTAATCCTCGGTGACTGCATTCAAAACATTTTTTTAATTTTTTGGATAATGCCACCTTCGCTTTTATACCCCGCATATTATGTTCTCAGATTCACCGATGTAAGTTCGTTCAGCATTTTTGTTTTTTTTTTTCTTCTTTTGCATTTCAATATTATGCGCACTGCTTTGTTTCGTCCTTGTAGTTTCTATAGCATTCCTAAATCGCCACCTCTGGTTCATTCAGTCTACCATCGTTCCTCGTTCCAGCTAATAACCACGTTCAGTTAATTTGCATTTCCTGTTGAGACAGTGGCGTGCTTCGATAATTGTCATTGGAGTCCAGGGGCCGCCGAGGCTAGCGTGATCTGAAGAAATACATATTACGTGGAGAACTTTTGAAATACTTCTGATAATGGGAACTATTTGTATTCATAACAGAACAGAGACCGATTGAAAAAACAGCGACATAGACTATGATATCTCACCGCGGCGCATTTAAAATGCACTCGGTTGCAATATCTCAATGCGACCAGCAGGCATTTCAAGATCAGTATGTCATGCGATTCTGCTAGGCCGCACTACTGACCATGACCTCCCCAGGTACCCCTATATCGCTGTTTACACTATCACCGCTGTTGGTCAGGGGCGGATTAGGCCTTTAGCTTTTTCGGCTGCGTAAGAGGGTTGGGAGACTTAAGGGGTCGCGTCACCCCGAAAGCCTGATTTTTTTTTCTATTTGTTTTCTTTACATTTTATAATATCTAGTCCCACAAAACGTCTAAAAACACGTTTGTCTGTAGGTTCATTTTTATAATTGAAAGTTACACTATTACAAAATATTATTCACTTTATAAACATAAGAGATAAAAAACGAAAACAATTAAAGACAAAAAACAACATAAAAGAAATTTTCAGTACAAAGTTTAAAATTTTAAGCAAATTAAGAAAAGTGAAATAAATAAAGAAAATAGCAAATTAAAAATATATATAGCAAAGATTAAGGAAAGAGAATATATAAATATATACATCACTAATTATTCATTGTCATTATCATAATAAAACACTTCACATCATTTCAATATTAATATAGTTCATTTATAACTTAAGTCGTTTTCTATTAACCACTTTTTAAGTTCTGACACTGATTTTGTAGTTTTTAGGCCTAAGGGAAAGGTACTTTGTATTTTGTTCAAGAACATTGGAACTCGATATTCAAGTGTCCTCAGACCATATTTATTTGTTATTCTTGGTATTGTTAATATTTGATTTGTAGCGCATCTTGTGTTTCTGCCGTGATCGACTAGGATCAATGCAGGAAGAAATTTGGTATTTTTTACAAGGAGGCTACTAATTATTGAGGCACACATTAAACTATTATTTTATTGGAATATTTTTGGAAAAAAACGAAAAAGTCGCGGTATGTCCATTCTCGTGGAGCTCCTCTGTCGTGACTGAGATGAGACTCCAGTACACGTTATCTGAGATAGAAAAAAGGTGATGTACGTATTAAGATATGAAAAGAACAAGACAAACAATTTCGATTAAAAAAACAGCTCCTCTGCCGTGACTGAGATGTAACACTCTCCAGTGTACGTTGTCTGACATAGAAAAAAAATGTCATGTACTTATTAAGTAATGAAAATAATAAAAAGAAACAATTTCGATTTGAAATACATTACACAAAAAAAAAACAACGTTAAAACGTATGTACATATATCTATACAAAATAATCAAAGACTGACTATGTACAAAGAAATGAAAAGAGCAAACATACATCAGGTGTGAACGATGGCTAAATCCAAGATAATGGTCCCATTGCACATACAACGAAAATGATTATTTCACTATATTATTGAATGTGCTAATAACAAAATAAAAGATAATTTACGTTTAAAAATAAATAAGATATTACACTTTAAAGTTTCGAAAAATGCACTGCATATTTTGACATTTCATAGGCAATATATGAGGTTAGGTTAGGTTATTAGGTTTGGTTTAGTTAGGTTAGGTTATTAGGTTTGGTTTGTTTAATTTAGATTATGATTATTTTAGTTAGATTAAATTAACAGGACATTAAATTATATAGTGAAATACTTATTTTCATTGTATGAACAACGGGACAATATTCTTGGATTATTCCTGAACGATCATAATTCGGATTTCGGAATGATGCGTTATTTGGCGCCCACGAAACGTGAAGGCGGTAGCGAAGGGAAAAACTTCATTTCAAAATGAAGACTACAACACACACACGTTCACCAGTTTGAAGACTACAAAGTGTACACTACAATTGTAGTACTATGAAATGAAGTGAAGTAAATGAAGTGAAGTAATGAAGTAATTGTAGTATTAATGAAGTGAAGTAATGAAATGAAGTAATTGTAGTATTAATGAAGTGAAGTAATGTAATGAAGTAATTGTAGTATTAATGAAGTGAAGTAATGCAATGAAGTGAAGTAATGAAATGAAGTAATTGTAATAATAATGAAGTGAAGTAATGAAATGAAGTAATAGTGAAGTAAATTTTTAAATGAAATGAAGTATTTTTTTCCCAAATAAAAATTTAGCGAGCTAAAAAAAAAAAAAAAAAAGGACAGATTTGTTCGTTCGATTCCAAAAAATTTTCAAACCATGTGGGGGGGGGGTTGTTACAGTTTCCAGAGATTTCTCCGTTTAGCTACATCAACTTCCCAAAAATTTTTTCATAGCTCCCAAAATGGTGTTTGTAGTTTGTAGTGTGCACTACACATCAAAATGTGCGAAGTATGCACTTCAATGTAGTGTAGTACTACATTGTAGTAGTGAGTACAGAGCGGACCCATCACTAGAAGGCGGCCCGGAAATGCAGCGTTCGCCACTGCCCGCCGCATCACGCAGCGTGTAGCGAGGATCGAACTTGACACAGATTCATCTCCGAGCCACGGCTGCGCAGCGATCTGACGAGCTAATCAACTGTAACTCAATTAATACTCAACGACTTGCCGCTCAGATTATCTGTTTGTCAAACGCTATCTTTTCGAGTCATCTCGTACGCAATGGAAGTAATAAAATTACTTTAAAATGATTCACTTTGTCAATCATCCATCGATTATAAAAATAGAAATTGCACTACACCAGCGATCGTGAACCTTTTTCGTAAGTGGGTCAAAGCATATGATCAGTTATTTTACAATCATCGTCACACTTTCACATATTTTTCAGTGAATTCAACATTTTCAATTAGCTGTTCGAAGAATATGTTTTCTTTTTCTGTATGAAGGCTTGAACTTTGTGGTGACATTATTATTAAAATAAAACACAAATTACTTTGTTTTCACCACTATATTAGATTAAAAAATCTACATGTTTCGAGAACAATGTTCTCTTCGTCAGGATTATTGTGTACTAATTAGTACACATTTATTATTAACAGGATTATTAGTACACAATAATCCTGACGAAGAGAACATTGTTCTCGAAACATGTAGATTTTTTAATCTAATATAGTGGTGAAAACAAAGTAATCTGTGTTTTATTTTAATTTTCAATTAGACAACAATCAAATTACACACGAAACATAATGCGTAACTCCTTATGGGTTTTTCTTTAAACTTCACTCATTCTTATCACACAGATCTTATTCCTAATCCCATTTTCCCTCTACTCCCCCACCCTTTCTCCCCTGGAAATCCATTTCCGCCTTCCTTCCTCTCCCTCTGAAAATAAATTTAACGTATGTTCTGGTTTGTGTCTTCTGGGGTATTACGCCGTGTTATTACGACCTTTCTGGCTGACGTTTTGGATCCCATTGCAGGGTCCATCATCAGGGCTGATAATACCCCAGAAGACACAAACCAGAAGATTCTGAGTGACCGTGAAAACCTAAGAACACTCTTAAATTTACCGTACTTCATTATTATATTTACCGTACATTATTGTATTCTTATATCTTCTTTTTTTTAAACTCTTTATCCCTTTGATCTTTTCATTGCATCTGTTGCATATGTTTCCTTGTTCTCTTATATACGGTGTATAGTATTTAAGGTTTACCAAGCGAATTCTTATAATTGGCTCAATATTTTTATTTATCTTATGTTCTAGTTCTTTGTATTTGTAAGCTTTTTTTCTATGTTTACCTATATTTCTGATTCAATCATCCACGTGTCTTGGTTCTGTGCCCAGTTTATTTTTATTCACAGGCAATGATAAGGATAAATCGATAATTGAAGGTGTTCCTATAAAAAGGGTATATAGAGTACATCAGGTAACAAAGTGATTTTATTACTTAAAGACGTCTGTATAATAACGTACACCACTTGCGGGATTTCAACTCAATCTTGCCGAAATTTGACCTCAAAGTTGGCTTACGTGGAAAGGGCTGTATAATTATCTACTGCTGGTAGTAACAAATATGACAGATGCCGATAGTTCGACGATGTTGCTGGGATGGCTTCGTGACTAAACAAAGAAAATGGAAAACTAATGTCCATATAAGGCAAGTAAGCATTAGAAAATAAAAAACTTAAATTCTGGTTATTTAATTAACTTGTTTTGGTGTTTTCGTTGTGCTTTTACGCGGTTTCAAACGAGTGTTTTTTCTCTCTCTTATAAAATGTTATATTTGCGTTTTGTGTATAGACCCTTTTTGTAGGGACGCCTTCACTTATTTACTAATTACGTCGAGTGATTTGTTCGGATTCAGTATTAAAGAATAAAAGAATAAGTGATTTTAGAGAAGAAAATATTTTGAATCTCTCTAAAAAATGATCCAGTAAGATTTTCAATGAAATAAAACTATAAAGTTCTGCGATCGGCCATTTTAACTGAAACACCGGTCAGAGCGAATAACGTTACACCTAAGTAATCATCACCGTGTATCTTGAACTGTTGTCATAGACACAATGCAATGTTTACTTAGGCTTGACGTCATCGAACCCGGAACCCTCGGTGTGAGAAGCCAGTTTCATATCCGCTGAGCTACGAAGGCCTTCTTCCTTTCACTGCCAAATTGATTATTTTCAATCTACCAATGCGATAAAGTTATCAAACCGTCAAAGTAGTCATCTAGTATGAATTCGGATAAAGAGAGATTAATAATCTGTCGAATTAAGATATCTTAGGAGAGTAGCGGTTTGGTCATGAATACCAGAAAAACGACAACCATCACGTAGCTTCTTGATAACTCCATAGGAAAGAGGACTTGTGGGTCGTACCGGAATAAACAGTATCATAATCTTTGAGCATATAAATTCAGAATAGGTTTTGATTAATTGTTAAGTGTTCTAACATCGTGAGACAGGGGGTGACAGAAGCGCTTTTGGAAGAAACTTTGGTCTGTCAACCCTATGAACATGATGATGCTGCTGATGATGTCAGAATACTACACAATAACACACCGAGGTTTCACAACACGCGTTGTATAAACAAGTTCTAAAATAAATATACTTGGTGTAATCATCTCTTTTCTATTTATGTAATATTATATGAAGGATTCTTTAAATACTTTCTGCACGTATTACATTTATAGGTGTTAAGGTCATTTGATGATAATGTAATTTTTATTTAACAGACTACAATCTTCGTTATTTGTCAAACCACGTAGTATTAACAAGTATAAAGGATACTAGCTGTGCCCGCGCGGCTTCGCACGCGTAGATTTTTAGTACACTGTTTGGATCGTCATCGAACTTTCGCGAACCTTCTAGAACATTTTCCTTCCAGTACTTTCAAGAAATTTATCGAATGTGCAGGAACCTTCTAGACACACCGACACATTCCGCCACTCACTTTCGAACCTTATAGAACTTTCGGGAATTTTCTAGAACCTTCTCCTTCCAGAACTTTCTAGAGCAGATTTTTCCGGAACCTTCTGGACTCACCGACACAGTCGGCGCGCCTATTTTGAAACAATCTGAAGCATTTGCGGCCTTCCCATAACAAAATAATGTGCTAGAAAGCACATTTTCGGCACCCACTCCCACCCGCGCTCAGCCACCCCCACCAAACTTGCATATTTTCGATGTGACACCAAGGGCTATCCATCATCATAGCCACCGGTGGGTGGTTGTGGAGAAAACTTGGCGGATAGGGAAACACGGGTTTCTTAAATAATTATATTTTGTCTTAAATAATAGCAAAATAACTTTGCAATTTTAATTTAAAATAAGATTATTCAATAAATAGTGGTTTTATACAGTGTTTTCTTTTTTATAAATTATATTTCTGGATTTCGATGCTATGTCTTTATTTTTCAAATACAATATATTTATTGACTCTTATTCTTCTTCAGTTTTCATCTCTCCACTGCGAAGGCCTCTTCCATTCCCTTTTTGGAAGGCATTTGGCATTAAAACACAAGTTGGTGAGTTTTGAAATCAGCCGCCCTTATGGGGAACAGACGCTGTTTGTAGCCACCCGTTATGGGTCAGATGCTACTGCCTGTTGAATTGCGAGAAGTGTTTTACTTCCCTTCTACCCTCCATTTCTGATGAGCTTTCCCCTATCTGCCACCTGGGGTGGCCACGCATCTCCTAGCGGTTACAGGTTCCGCCGAAGTTTTATTTACTAAAAGCCTTTATTTAGCTTTTTTTAATATTCTTGGTATAACACATTCTCTCTTCCTCAGTGGTCGGTATTCTCACCGTTCGACCCGAAGATCTAGTTGAATAGGTATCTACTATCTACCTATATTGCGAATAAGTTTTAAGAATATTAAAGTACTTGTTTAATTTTCTTTTTTAAAGGTGATTATAGTTTTTTGTCGTAGCCAACTTTTCTAGAATATTTTAAGGGACTTTCATCATGATGTGATCATATCTGAAATATAACCCGAAACTCGACTAGTAAGACTAGCCACGGCAGAATAAATCGGGAAAAAATCTTTTGGTTTGGTTTTAGGGTATTAGATTTTCTACGATAGTTAAATACAAATACATATCATCGTCGTTCATCGTACTGTCTTCAGCCACTGACGTCAGAAATGTCAGAATCCATTTCTGTAAATAATTTACAAATGCAATTCGTTTATTGCGTATTTATTTATGGAATCCATCTAAGTATTGCTTTCGTATTCATAGATTTGGCTTGGGCCACGACAGGTTATTTTGAAATAATAAATAAACTAATAAATACATCGATGTCCCGCTGTCATTAAATAGACATTTCATTTTTAATCACGACTCACCGCGTTGACGTTAACATCCAGGTTCATTTTTCTAAGTACCTACCACTTCAGCTGACAGGTCCACGAAGGTCTAATTTTTTGAAAAAAAAATTGATGTGTTATATTGATTTATAGTGATGTCAAGCTTGTATTGAATGATGGTGGTTACTTGATTGTTTTCCTAATTGAATCAAATGATGAATAGCACTGAATCAAAATTGACACTTGTTACTAGTGATGGGCAAACGTTGTTATAATCTTGATTATGTAACCGTTATTCGAGATTCGTCTCTGATTGTACCTATCGATGACTGGTTACTGGTTTTTCGCAATTCAACCGGCAACCATCGGTACACTAGTCAACAGTTAAATCTCAGTTACCAATCATCTTTACAATCGAATACCAATCACACATACAATAATGGTTTAGCCCATCAAGTTGTTCTTTTACAAAAAAAAATGTGTTGTTCATATTATATTCTTCTGAGGATAATGTGTGCTTTATATTAATTAAAATTAAAAAAAAACATGTTTTTATTAATACAGTTTCGCGTAAAACAGGCGTGACGTGCTCATAAATTTCATGCACGATAGTAAAACGTATTGTCATAAAATATTGTCATCAAATATTTTTTTAAATCATTAATTACATTTTGGTCAGTATGCAGGTAGCATACGCATTTTAAGTAATAAAAAAAACGAATATTTTATACGAACCGTATATTTTACTGAGCAGCAAATCTCGACGTTTCGCTGAAGTCTTATTCAGCGTCATCAACAGAGCGTTCTATCGCGGTGGCCGTGTGAGCCGAACTGATACACCTTTTATCTGCACCTCAGTGCTCAAAAACTATGGAGGTCTGATTGGTTATTTTCACACTCGCGCAATTGTAATCGATTTGATAGGTACACGTGGTGTAATTTTTTACGCTTTAGTCTACATTTATTGCATTTAAAATGGCTTATTGCATCAATAAACATTCAATAAAATTATCAACACGAATATGCAATAAATGAACGGAGGATCCGTTTCAGCGCAGTTTCAATGGTTTTATTTGACGTCTTACTTATGTTCAAAATACGTTTTTTTAATTTTTTTTATTTAAAAGGTAATGGAAACCTAAGAGGTTTATGGGTAACATTTTTAATATTTTTGTCACATCTGTTTTGAATTTGTCAGTGGTCAGTTGTTTGGTCTGTTGTGGCAGGTCATTGTATAGTTTTAGTCCGTTGCAAATTAGTCGGGATTGTCCTGTTTTTGTTTTGGCGTGTGTTATGTGATAGTTTTGAGCCATTCTAGTGTTGTGTTGGTGTTTTTCGTGTATTTTGTCTAATTTTATGTCTTCGTCTTGTATTTCGCCAATTGCTAATCTGTGAATGATTTTAAGTGTTTTGATTTTTGTAATGCTTTCGATGTTTAATTGTTGTGTTATACGGTATACAGTTTCAGTTGGTGTCCGGTATTTCAGATCATAGACCGTTTTTAATATTTTGTTTTGCTGTCGTTGGAGTCTGTTTAGGTTAGTTTTGTTTCCGGTTCCCCAGAAGGGTATCAAATATCCTATTCTACTCTTGACGTATGTTGTGGATATTGTTATACCTATTTTTATCTTTATCTTAGATAGCTAATGTCAAGCCTATCTTCTACGCATGGCATAGCGTAATATATCAATGCAGCCAAGGCGATATATTAGGGAAAACATGAGATAGGGGTGCAAAAGTTTGAGCCTCAACGCGTGATAAATATAGAAAAAATCATCGTTTTGTAGGTACATTCATCTCAGTTACGGCGGAAGAGCTCCACTGGAATGGACATGACGCAGAAATATTTTTTTCAAAAATTTTGAAATAAAATAATACTTATAAGGGCACCCACAGCCTTATTGATATTTCAGTCTAATTTTCGAGGAGTATCCGGTCCCAAATCAATCGTCACATATTTATTCTAGTCCAAAATTAAAAACGTCTAAAAAATGGACGAAAATGACATATTTAATGAATACGCAGTCAAGCATCTTTATTTATTTCAATTCAACGATTTACACCTATTACAATAAAAAAAGATCTTGTACATAACTAGATAGCAGTGTACAATAAATATGTAAATATAAACCAGCATGCATGAGCATATACAAATATATACACATCATACATACATATGCAGATATGAAATTTAAAAAACAGTATCCTTTATAATAATTTTGTTTTGTTTATTAAGAGATTTGATTATGCAAAAATAAATAGGTACTTTAACTGCAGTAGAATGTGTCTTAAATAAACGCAAGGGGGTATAAACCTCTGCTCTGACCCGATCTTGTAAAAAGGGGTTTTGTTCATCTCTTAACAATTTTATACTCCGTGAGAGGATTAAAAAAAAAACATATTTTTGCTAAATATATCCCAGATCAGGTAAAGACTATCTTATTAGGTAAAGATCTATAGCTTGTAGAAAGCAAGGATAAACAAGAATTTCCGATAAAATAACAGGAACAAGAAGTTCAGAAGATGGCGGACGTGATCAGATATTTTAATTATAAAATTAATCACCTCATTGTAAAATGCACCCAGTTTCTAGCTAAATTTCAGGCTCTAAGAAAGGAGTAAATACCTACCTAACCTTATAAAATGATTTTCAGCTTTGTTAAGTTAGAAATTGCAATTTTTTATGTCTCCTACGTTACTCAACATATGACGTACGTAAACACGGCAAGGAAAGGGTTAAGGTTTTCAGCTTTGTTAACTTAGAGTTTGCAATTTTTTTATGTCTCCTTCGTTACTCAAGTAACATAGGACATAAACACGGCAAAGAAAGGGTTAAGAAATTAAATTCAGCATTAATGATAAACATTACAGTATGTGCGCAAATTCATGTATCTCTTCACAATCGGAATCCATGAAAACGTGGGACAGGCACGTTGCATTGTTTTGACTTTTGACAGCTGCCGCGGCGCCGAGCGCAGCTATCTCCGCGCCGAATTTTCTCACCGCCACCCGAGCAAAACGACCGGCCCGAAGAAACTCCGTCATGCCCACTTGGCATTCATTCCCTTCGATTATTTTATCGCCGCACACAAAGAGCTAGAGATCCCGCGTCACGGCGCACCGAGTGTTTTTCGGCGCCGAAGGCCAGTCGGCAAGGCCGCCATGTTCAAAAATGGCCGACGCTTTATTTATCGGTTCCGCCGATAGGGGCGAGTGGGCGGGAATATTTAATTCTGCGTTCGAGTCTCGGACGCAGAACTGTTGCGAAATATGCGAAATGTACGGAAATTGGCGCGACGCTAGCTTCTGACATTCCTCGCTGCAGCGGCCATTTGTCATCGCGATGACTCCATTATGCGTTTTAAATGTAAACAAAGAAATAGTTTTTCGTTTGTCATGAATTTTAATAAAGAACATGTTACACAAAATCTGGAGGGAGCATTTTGAATAGAGTAAAAGTTTTTTATTCCGATATCCTTATATCTAAACATTATCGTGGCGGGATGAGATCTAATTGAAATTTAAGATTGGGATGACAGGGCAAGGTTAGAAATAGAAGTGGCCAACATCGTAGCATTTTACTCAGAATTTTTAACTTTGAAAGAATTACAACACTTTATAAACAATAAAATAATTATTTCCATGAATTCTATAAACAAGTTTGTAGTTTCGTTTGAAAAATTGTAGGAGATCGGTACCTAGTAAGGACTATTATTTTATTACTTAATATTTGGAATTATTCTCATTGAAACAACGTTAATTATAATCAGAAAGACAAAATATACAAGGCGTAGGTACTTATACGAAAAATTTCTATGAGAAATGTAAAGATATCTGTCAAACGTCAAAATTAACGACGCGTCCTATTTAAATTTTTCTACGTGTATCTACGGCTAGTCTATTAACATTGTATTAACAATACTCAGGCCTTTCGTTTCGATGACTGTACTGCAGTATTCTACGCCTCAGCGTTTTTCTCGCCAAAGTCCCCAATTTTTGTGCGTGTCATTGTTGTCCGTGCAATCATTATTCCTTCATTAATTCCTCTTCCTAATTCATTAACATCCTCTTCTGTTCTCCAAGCCCTGATTGCGAACTGTCTTCTCGGGAAATGTGACCCGACCGTTTCCTGTTCTGCTTTGTACAAAACAATTCTAAAATACGAGTTCCTTTGTTTTGTTCCGCGATCTTCGACCGTTCTATTGAGCAGACAGGCCACATAGATTCTACTTTCTGATTCTGCCCGCTCAGTGTATCCATAAATGAAGAAATTACTAAGTGCATATGAAATAATATTTTTTCTATAAGCTTTAAAAATAGCATTACTACTTATTTGATGTAATTTTAGTCGAAACATGAAAATTGTGAGGTTACGTCTGCGGCAGAGCCGAGTTGTCAGACCAGACCGCCCGGATCGGAAAGCACATGTAAAGGTATTTTATTAGAGAGAGATGCGTGAAAATATACAAATCTTCTTATTTAAGTACGAGTTAAGTACGAGTAAACACCGACGTATACCTATATCTCGTTTATTTATTATTTTTTTCGTCTATTAAGTGTTGGGATAGTGACCTTACATCCTAATATTACTGTTTTCGGCATACGGCCGATTGTGCGTATTCCGCGCGGTAACTAACATTCAGTATTATAGTCTAGTCTAGGCGGTCGCGGGTCGTTCCGTTTCGGTAGCGCGTGGGATCAAATCCTCTACCGTTTGTCCTTTTTATCTGCCACGAAAGTGGGTCACCGAAATTTTACCATCGCAGTGCGAAGCGTTAGATAAGATGATGTTCGCGGTGCGCGATTCTCCGACGAATCCTGACCAAACCGAGCTGAACTCGCAACCTCGCAAAAAGTCGCCGACCGTGCCGTGTGCGCGCGTCCGAGCCTCCAGCGCGGCGCCATCTTTTCCTCGAAATGTTTCGCAAATCGGACAGCGAATTGAATTGAAACCCGCCTCCTGTCCTAAGTGTGTCGACTTGGTAACTTTGGCATTGGGCGCGACATTGGCACTACATTTCGAAACTATCAACTGCTCGGTGATAGCGCAATGTCGCGGCGGGGTGGGGGGCATGTGACCTTAGCGGGAGACTCGAGGCGAGCTTAATTATTACATTATGTGAGAACAGCCGCTGAAGACCGAGATTCGCTCACCGCGCGCATGTGACATAAGGCGGTCGTACAGGAATCGGCGAATTGCACCCGTGGTTAGCGTTGGTCCGCTCTGTAACGAGTACTACAATGTAGTACTATGTTACAGTGAAGCGCACACTTCCACACGTTTGTAAAGCCCGGTTGTTTCGTGTTGGATTAAAATAAAAGTTCGTTTAAAGCATAGATTTTTACGGAAACGGATCGTTTGATTGGCGGAAAACGAACTTTTACTTTAATACAACTTGAAACAACCGGCCCTAAGTGTACTGCACATTACAAAATTCACACATAAAATTTCACACTTCAAGTTGCACGCTTCAAATCGCACACTTCAAATTGCACACCACAAGTTTTATACTTCAAACTACACACTTCAAATTATGTCATACTTCAAACTACACACACTTCAATTTTGTGAAAATTTTTGGCCGATTTGTATGCAAATTGATGTAGCTAAAACGTTTTTTGAAAACTCACGCATCAGATTTATTTTTTGGGAAGTTGATGAAGCTTAATGAGGAAAAGTTTGGCCAGTCTACTGTAGATTGTAGTTCCGAGCCGCAGTAAGTAAGTTCTCATAGCCAACGTCCTTTGAACGGACAGGACACCAAAAGAAGAAGAAGGTGCCCGGAAATACGAATTCACGTTGTACAGATTTCGTGGCATTGAAATTATCGACATTTCGGTCAAAATATTAACAATGATTTTTCTTCAAAACTGTTTTATAAGCTTGTCAAATATCTAGTAGTTTAGGAGACAATAAACTGTTCCGTGTAGCGGTTATGTCGCTCTTTATATAGGAAATATATTATATCTCGCGACCTTTGGAGTGTAATCGACTGACTTCTAAACCTTTCTAGTAGTTTCTAATGATTCTATAACGTCCAAGGTGCTGGAAAAAGACCAATTGAAATCACCGAGATTTTAGTCAAAATATTAACAATAATTTTCTCTTTAAAACTGTTTTACAAGCCTAATAAGAAGAAATAGTTTAAGAGATAATAATAAATATATGGACCATTATATTATGATTTATAACTTACGATATACAAGTACAAGCTCAATGGGTTACCACATTACATTCAAATAATCCAAAAATACAATCGAATTATTCTTTTTGACGCTATTACTATCGTAAATCATCACCGTTTACGGCGGAAATGGGTTAATATTTTTCTTTAATAAATTATTTTGGAAATAATAAAATGGCGGAGTTCTGTGCCGCTCCGTAAAGGCCTTCTTTCTCCGTCACACTGGAGGAGATAATCATGTTGCCAGGGTTTGAATGAAATGAAAAATTAATTATTTTTCTATTAAATAACTATGAATAGAACACAACGTTGTTTACTTCACACAATGGCAGTTTAATTAAATAAATTAATTAAAACGTTTTCGATGCTTACTGCATCATCTTCAGTAATATACTAACTTAAGACTAGAAGACATTTTATCTACTACGTAGGGGCGGGAGTTGTCAGGAGTGGGGGAGGGGCAGGCGGAAAGTGAAAGTGGTTGCTGGGAGGGGCTAGTATGGTAAGAAGGGGGGATGTAATAAGTGGTGTTTGTATGTTTAAGGCCTTATCATTATTTCGATGAATTTCTATATTTTCCAAAATGTCCAATTTCTTTCCTTTTAATTTTCTATTAAACTAGTCTGAAAAAGAGAAAAATAACATTCGTTTAAAACTTCTCTAACCACTCTATTCTAAAATTGGTATATTTTTTATTTATAGGGTAAAATTTTTTTAAAATTTTTGAATGAGTGATGAATAAAATATTCTTAGAACTTCAAGCTATAAGATAGGGCAAAAAAAAATTTAAATGTTAAGCTGGTTAAGCCCTAAAGTTGTTTATGATATTTTTGTTTTAATTTTATTACAATTATTTTCACTGAATGGAAGTTCATTCTAATATATTTTTTATATAATAAGTTTTTAATGTTAAACATCCTAGGGTGCGTCAAAAACCCGAAAAATGAAACAAATTCCTGTTGCGGAAGTAGCATCACATCTCTAACCAATCGACTGCAGCATTGTACTGATTATTATTATTTTAATCACTTTATAACTTGTTAGTATATTTACGTACATACGTACTTATAATTAATTAATGATTGAAATTAAAATATTTCCCGTTGGTAATGCGATGGTTATACTTTTAATAACGCACATATGCCCGCATTCTCGAGGAAAATATGTACATAATACCTATACTGTATTACCCTGACTTCGGAATTCGGAGATACGCGATTTCCTCTTATGTTTATTTATTTATTTATTTATTTATTTAAAAATCCTTGTTTACAAATAAGATACTTAATACTAATTTAACAATAAAACATAAGATAAAACATAAGATAAATTACACATTTTTTTGTTTTGTTTAATTTGCGGATTATGCCACTCTACTAGGCTACGCCTGTCCCAGAGTGGCGTAGCACACAATTATAATATTTTTTCGAGTTCGTCAGTAGTATTTATATTCATAAGGTAGTTATTATGTATCTATAGAGTATCAAGTGGAATGTTAGTGAAAGTTGAGTTAGTCATAAGTCCAAGTGTAAATATGTGTAGAATAATTGTTTAATGTAAAAAGGGTTAAAGTTTTGTTTAAGATTAATTTTTATTTTCCTTAATTAATTAATTAATTTATATAGGTATATATTTTTATTTAAAGACATTATTACGCAATTACAGTAAGTAAATTTTCAGTTGCTGTTCTACCTTTGGAGGTAAGCCAGTTGTTTGCTAAGGCTTTTATTTTATTAATTGAGTATATTCTGATTTCCGGGAAGTCTGTTTTAAATATGTTAAATATTTTAGGCCCTATGTATGAGATTTTGTGATTTTGTATAATTTTTTATTTGCTTGTTTCAAAATTGCATAATGCATATATATGTTCTCGTATGCATACATATATTTGATTTGCCGATCTGTAGATTGAGAGTCTTTTACTACAAATAATAATTATTAACTTTAGTAATTTGTTGTTTTCTAGGTGATAAATTTTCTATTAAGAACCTACCACATGTGTACCTGAAATATGATTTGGGAATCTTTAGGTACCCCGATTTACGTAATTTTGGACTTACGTTAAGCTTTCCGGTCCCACCTATTACGTAGCTCCGATTACTGTATGTTATCAATTATCTTGCTGATTTTGTCACACGATTGGATATGAAAAAATATTGCTGCCTGGATTTTACATTTCTTCTTATTCTTCGTATTCCTGGCTTACCTACCTGGGTAGGTACTTACCTCCCACGTGCTCAACAATAATCGAATCACCAACAAATCTGTTGTAAATTTTATAATATAATTTTTTCCTTTATTGACGGACTTTCACAAAATAATTGAGTTACTCTTTTGATTAAGTAGCTTTTGTTGTTGTAAAAATAAAATTTTATGTATAAATCGGAAGTTACGTAGGAGAACGAATAAATTAAATTTTTCTTCTTCTCCTTTTAATAGACTTTTGTGGTCTGTTCTCCAGAGGATGGCGGCTCCTGTGAGGTAGATTCCCGGCTGCCTTTTGGGAGATCTTCCGCGAAAGCGGGTTCCGTGAGGCTGAGTGCTGTCCATTCTCTGGACATGACCATAACCGTCTCATCTTCGTTGTGTACTTTATCGTACAATGTCCTCAGTCTCATATATCTTTCTTATTCTGTTCCTCATGCGATCCCTCAGAGTCTTGCCTGCTATCATCTCCAGTGTCTTCATC
This sequence comes from Agrypnia vestita, assembly GCA_016648135.1. Lineage (NCBI taxonomy): Eukaryota > Metazoa > Arthropoda > Insecta > Trichoptera > Phryganeidae > Agrypnia > Agrypnia vestita. The sequence goes on along the minus strand of JADDOH010007234.1, from coordinate 108,172 downwards.
TCGGAAGTCCTCAATATTTGTTTAGTCCTGATTGCGTCTGCCCTTGCTTCAACGCCGTGTGCCATTATTGGTCTTACGCATGCTTTATAGATTCTCATTACTTATTTTTCAAAATGGGGATTTTAGAGCACCAGGAATTGCCGCTGCCTTCTTAACTTGTATTGTGCTTGTATTTCTTCACACAGATCAGTTCCTCCAGGGAAGTTTGTGCCTAAATATCTGAAGGTGCCGAACTGTTCCATGGGTTTGTTCTCTACTTTCAGGTTACACGTTTTGAGTGTTTAAGAGATGCTCATGCATTGAGTTTTTTCGACAGGATTGCCATGTTGTATTTCTTACAAGCATTATTAATTAATATAATACAAAATTAATTACCATTTTACCTGGGAAGAAATGTGTAATAATATTGTGATGACACTTGCACCAAAGGCCCTTGAAAGTAAAGTATAAAGTGATTACTTGCGAAAAAGTATTCAAATACTAATTATTGTTGTGAAATAACTAATTACACATTGCGAGTTGGTACTTTTCCAATTACAGTCGTTGTTGGCGGTTTCATAATACCTACATAATTTACCTGTCTTGCCAGACGTCGTAAACGTTCCTTTGGTTACTTTCTTCTCTTTTATGTTTATTGTTTATTTATGAAATAATTATTATTCTTCTCTTTTATGTTTATTGTTTATTTATAAAATAATTATTATATGAAAAGCAGTGCTAGCATACAATACTTAACATACTCATATTAGGTACTAACTAATATTTACAGAGATATGTGACTTCAAAGATTGCATATTTTTTCAATATTTCTGATTTTTCTGTATAAAACGTCGGACCTTTAATCTTCGACTATGAAATATTAAAACTTATAATATATGCGGGATATAAAAGCAATGGCAGCAATATAATATGCCTAAATTTCTCTGCTTACTGATTAAGTCTCTTTTTCTCTTGTTTAAATTTTTTTATTCTTTCTTGTTGTATTATTCTTAACATGCCTAAGTTTTTCTGCTAATAATTAAGTCTCTTTTTCTTTTGTTTAAATTTATATTTTTTCTTGTTATATTACTCTTAACATGCCCCTTTATTTCATAGCATATTTATCATTATTAACATATTTCTAAAAGTGGAGACCTGTAATTGGCCATCTATATTATATTAATGTTTTCTATGCTTCTTTGTTGTGCTGTTGGTCTTCCGTGAATATTATAGATAGATAGATAGATAGATAGATAGATAGATAGATAGATAGATAGATAGATAGATAGATAGATAGACAGATAGAATAGACATACAGAAAAAATCAAATTAACGAAAAAATATTTAAATGCCACCGGGATTCGAACCACGGACCTCACATTCTATCCGGAAATGGCGCGTTATCCAATTTCGACAAATATGTCTTTTCTAATTGATTAATAAAAAATGTTTAATAATTCACAGAACTTTGTTCTGAAAATTGCAATTTCACGATAAGAATGTGTTTATTTAATAAATTAACAAATATTCAAAAAAATAAAGAAACGTTTTGAATGCACCGAGGATAAATAATTTAAAATGTTTTGAATTCTAGATTTTATGTATCAATCTCTTCCAAAACCATGTTTCCTTTAAATTTATAGGCCGTTTCCTATAAAATCTCGAATTTAGTACATTATAAAAAGATAAATATTGCAAGTGTTGATTGCACCAGAAAGAGAGGGCGACCGCGGAAGACGTGGCATGATCAGATTAACCAGATACTGGAAGATGGTCCCATTAGAAGCCTCAACAACCGGCGAGCTTGCACGCGAAGATGTATGAATGTGGATGAGGCGAGAGTTGTATGTCCGGACAGAAGTTTGTGGCGCTCTACCCTCTCTGTCTACCCTCACGGTGAAACGTGATGGTAAGTAAGTAAGTATAAATTAGTAATCCTCGATGACTGCATTAATTTTTTTTTTAGATATTGCTGCCTTTTATGCTCCACGTGTGAGAAATTAATTGTTAAAATCCTTGCAGAAATTTGAAAAATAAGTTTTCTGTAAGGTATTTATAATTTTTAATTAACTTGTATTTAATCGAATGAACTTCTAATATCCGATATAAGTTACTTTAAAAATAGACCAACGTTTTACATAAGAAAAGTCAGAAATATAAAAAAATGCAATATTTGAAGTCGCATATCTCTGTAACTATTGATATTACGAGTAGTCAGGGCACTTCCTACCTGGTAAGTATTGTAAGCTACCACTGTTTTTATAAAATAATTATTTTTAGAAATTTTATATTTCTGATCACACAATATTTGTGTAATCATAATATAAATAATATAAAGGAATGAAAATAATATAGCTAACTCAAAGTCTTACACTTGCGGGCAGATTTAATAATTTTTTCATCCTTAAAATGGAATGCCATATTTTTGTAAACGAATGCAAAAAATAATAAAAATTTATTAATACTGGCTGTAACCCGTCAAAAATGACGTACTCTTCGGTTATTAAAGAATAAATTTTGCAAAATTTGGGTACGATCTGTCAAACGGTGTAGATTTGTATAGAAAATGTATCGTGGGGAAAGGATGCGGTAAAGGGGGAGGGGGAAATTTCATCTTTTTTTTTGGAGGGATCCTAAAGAGTAAATATTTATTTGTACTATAATTTATATTTATATTTAATTTTTATTTATATATTATATTAAAAATACCTATAATATATAAATAAAACATTTAAATATATAAAAAATATTTTAAGTAAATATTTACTTATATTAAAAAAAAAAATTAATGAAAACATTTTTTTTAAAAAAGAACTTACGGATGGTACAGGAAGTTACGGACTGACAGACAACGAAATTATTATTATTGTGATTAAGAGCGAGGCGAAATTGTTAATTTATGCCACCAGTTTATTTGTTCATTACTGTTTTTAGAATATTTATACAACGGACATGTCCCAACAGCTAAATCAACGGGTTACTAATTATTATGATAGAAATCATACCGATAAAAAAATTGCAGGATTCTTCCCCCGCCTCCTAGTCCCACTTCAAGATGGCGTAATTAAAAATTACTCTACTTACTAGATTTAATGACCGTACAAAAAATTTTCACTAAAAAAACATGAAATACTCTGAATCAAAATCGGTCCGTCCTTGTGTTATTTCAAACTTGAAAACTGATGAAACAATTTTGATGTGGTTCCTTATGGCGAAGGTTTGAGGTTATATGTGACGACGACACAATATAAGGAGACAGTTGTAAATAAATATTAAGAAACATTAAGATAGATATTAAGAGTCAGGACGCGAAGACAGGAAGGCCTTGTAATATTAGGGGTAACTAACTAACTAACTAACCATCACGCCGTTTCCCTGCAGGGGTAGGCAGAGAGGATTGAACGCCACACTCTTCTATCCTGGCACACCACTTTTGCTTCGGCCACATTCATACATCTTCTCATACACGTTCTACGATTGTTGCGGCTTTTAACAGGGCCATCCTCAAATACTTGTAGCACCTGATCGTGCCAGGTCTTTCGCGGACGCCCTCTATTCCTGTTGCCTTCAACATTCGCCTCATATATTTTCTTAACCATCCTTTCCTCGTTCATACGTTCCACATGACCAAACCATCTCAGCACTCCTTTCTTTATTCTATCTACCACACTACAGCCAGCATTGCATTCACTTCTAATTTGTTCATTCCTCACTCTATCGACCAAAGATTTTCCACACAAGCGTCTTAGTGACCGCATTTCAACCGCATTCAGTCTACTTTCATTCCTCTTTTGCCAATTCCAGGCTTCACTTCCATACATAAGGGTTGGCACTAGAACGCCATTATGTACCGCTAGTCTTGCTTCTTTTGACAGATTCTTATTGGCCATAATTGCAATTATGGCCAATTATATTTGGGGTAAAAATCGTAAAAAACGTGAGTGGCTCTCGTGAAGTTCCTAGAGAATTGTTGCCTATTCGTACCATACTATAGGTAAATTTCACTTCTTTTTTTGCAGAATAATCTTTATTTGGTCTAGAAAATACGTCTACGAAAAACATTTTTTTTTGTATATACTAAGAGTATAAACATGATTTTGAAATTCAATATTTCAAATTCTCCCCAAAACACGTCATTTCACTAGCACGAGTACGTGCGTCACAATTGTTTGCTTATAGTAAATATATGTTTGTATATACTCCAAAATTGTATGGTACCCACAATTACAAGTACAAATACTATGGCACTATACCAAACGCGCGAGTTGATACGTCACGATCAATCGTGCGCGTTTTAATAAAGTCGTATTTTTTAAGATTTTTACAATAATAGCTAAAAATGGAGAGGCAGCCGTGGCAACATGCGTTGAGCGGCCGGTTCGGGTTTGCTCCATCTTCGGCCGTTTAATTTCGTTTTGTTTGCCGTGAATTCCAACGAAATTACGGGAGTTACACGAAGTTACGAACGGACGGACGGACAGACAACGAAATTATAATGTTTGATTCTGAATGAAAACATTCCCCCACATTATCCATACTGATTCACAGAATATAATTAATGTTTATGAATCTATTTCATATATTTTCATCGGTATTTGTAATATGTGAAATTTCCCTATTGTTTGTGAGTGCATGCATCATTCTATATCCCAAAATGCAGAACGGATGTAATGAATAAGTGCAACGCGTAAAAACAATTTTTTAACAAACTGAGTGATTAATTCGATGTATTTACTGACAATACTAAAAGCGTCACACGGAAGATCGCTTCCATATAAGAATTGACTTACGACAAGACTTGATTGGGTTAATTTACCAATGACGTAGACTTTTGTTTTAATTACTGCTTGCAATGATGTTAGAAGAACTAAAACTAGCTTAAAATAAATTCGCAACGTTAATTATACTCTACTGTTAATAAAATAATTATATTTATGTTAATTAAACCTATTTTAATTTTTCCAAGGTTAGTTTAACTGCTATAATAACACACTTATCTCCTAATTCTTCCATTTTAATAGGGTTTCCGGCTGGTCGAATTAAGATATGAAAATATTGTTTTATAAACAAAAAATAATCTCGCAATCAAAATATGTCTAAGGTCGTGTGTCTTCATTAATATTGACTATTTATAATTCGGCCTTGCATTTAATGAAAGATATATTCATTTATTTATACTAGTTCTATTATTTCTGGAAGAAAATGGTAAACAGATACATGCTCAGTATTGCTGTGAAGAAAATCTATTTCTAAAGTGTTTTGCCTTCTTTAGCCAACGTTTGTCCATAGATAAGCTCTGTCTTGTCTTAGTGATCGTAATCGATCTCTTTATCTTGCAACTGCAACCCTAGTTATATTATTAAAAAATGGGGTACGATCTGTGCTTCGGATTTCAGTAATTCGATTCCATTTACTTTGAGGTTATTAGCGCAATATAATTGTTTTTCGGCGACCTACAAATTCTACTCTCATCCATACGCTGGCCATCGAATCTTATCAAGACTTCGTAGACCATTGAGGTGGGCATGTTTTTATTTATCAATTTTTTAACGGCTCCAGATACAGGGTGTCTCATAGTTAGTAGCAAAAATTTTACAGGTGGGTTCCTGCCTTGATAATGAGTCGAAAATGTTCAGGCAACGACGACCTAATCAATCGTTATGGAGATACACAACTTCAAAGTTTGCATTTTTATCCAATATTTATTTTTATTTATTTGTCTTCAATTGGTTACATGACAGGAAATGCCGCTCATCTCATTAGGAAGAACCTGTGCCGAAATGAGCAGATGACAATATAATGAGAACAAAATAATACAGATATTTCTGACATATTTTTTGCAAAAATTTGAACTATTAATACAGTAACTTATATCGATTTTGAAAAAATCATTCGCTTTAATACAAGTGTAATGAAATGATAAAAACCTTGCAAAAATTAAAAATAGATTTTTTTAGTAGGAATACACTTGTTAAATTTTTTCTACTAGCTATGAGACACCATGTTTATAGATTTTATAAAAATTAAACAAAGATACAAAAATAATAAGACATATCATATAAAAATTAATATAGCTATTGTACGAAATTAATGATGGATAAATCGTAAACAGTTAAATGTACTTTGCTAAATCTTGGCGATTGGGCGGAATATAAAATGGTTCTCGTCTTTTATAAGTCATATATGTACTGTATTTTTGAAGGGTAATGCAGGCTCGGCGATAGCAACATCGCTATCGTTGCCGTCTTCGGGGTTGCTGGCACGGGGTTCAAGCCCCATCGCCGGCCGTTTAATTTCGATTTTTAGTTTCGTTTAGCCATGAATTCGAACGAAATTACGGATGTTTGAGACAGACAGACAACGAAATTATTATGTTTGATATACCAATACGTCAACCGTATGAAGTGGCGTGTAATTTGGAACCGTCGACGGGAAGAAAACCGTCGAACGGGCAAAAACATAAGTCAGCTTTATATATCTGTACTAGCTGTGCCTGCGCGGCTTCGCACGCATAGATTTTTAGTACACTGTTTGGATTATCATAGAACTTTCGCGAACCTTCCAGAACATTCTCCTTCCAGAACTTTCAAGGAATTTATCGAATGTACACAACCTTCTAGACACACCGACACATTCCGCCACTCAGCTTAGAACATTATAGAACTTTCGGGAATTTTCTAGAACCTTCTCCTTCCAGAACTTTCTAGAGCAGGTTTTTTCGGAACCTTCTAGACTCACAGACACAGTCGGCGCGCCTATTTTGAAACAATCTGAAGCATTTGCGGCCTTTCCATAACAAAAAAATGCGCTAGAAAGCACATTTTCGTCACCCACTCCCACCCACGCACAACCACCCCCACCAAACTCGCATGTTTTCGATGTGACACCAAGGGCTATCCACCACCATAATCTCCAGTGGATGGTGGAGGAGAAAACTTGGCGGATAGGAAAACACGGGTTTCTTTTTATATATATATATTTTGATTAGTTTCCGAAAAATGTTTTGTATATTATTAAAAAAATGTACAGTTTTATTTCCAAAAGATTATTTGATCCAACATCAAATATTAAAAAAGCATAATTGAGTTGAAAGTTACTTGAGACGTAATAAATGTTGCCTTCATCACTCGCAAATAAAAGTAAAAGTATTCCTACGCACAATATTAAATATTATCTCCCCTCTAGAGGTGGAAGCGAAAATCAAGCTCATATTATCCGATATTACAAAAAAAAAAATATTAAATTCACGTTTTGGTGGCGAAGTTACGATTCCAAAATAATTTTTTGATAATTAAATCAACATTAAAAAATATATATATAGAGATGCGAACACGGAATGCATGTCACGTTAATATTCTTACTATTCTCAAAATAAGCTTGAGTAATGAAATAAATGCTCGTGCTGAAAAAAAATATGTCAAAGAAAAAATACAGAGGACACAGCTTTATTTCGAAAACACAACTGTCTTCTAGACTGTACCTGCCTGTATCTTGTTAGATTAGTTTAATCAAATACATAATCTCTGCGTAACACTATCCGTCACTAACGTTACCAGATGGCTACCAAATGATTACCAGGCATAATATAAAATAATAATGATGTTTACCTAAAAAGATAAAAAAAACATAATTTTCTATGTAACAATATCCGTCATTAACGTTAGTAACGTATATTGCAATAATGATGAGGTATAAAAAGAAAAAAAATATTGCATAATTCTCTTTGTAACAATGTCCGTCGTTAACGCAACCAGACGACGCCAGTGATGATGAGGTATAATATAAAATGAGGCATGAAAAGTAAAAAAAGGATACTTCTCTATGTAACAATGTCCGCCACTGACGCTACCAAGATGCTACGCTAAATAACGCTTTTCTCACAGCCTCAACTCGCGCGAAATATATACAAAAATATACTAGCTATAATCCGTCATTTTTGACGGATTATAGCTACTATATCATACTTAATTTACCCATATATTTTTTAAACTACACAAGCAGACAGCGAGCTTCATTACGTGCGCGCGCATACTTCCAACTATATTCCAACTCAAGGTATACGTTATTCGAAAGAAGTATAACTTGTAATGCTCGTACAAGTACATGCACCCATTTTTTTATTATTTGTTAAAATATACACCATGAAAGCAAAGCGTTAATGACCCAAAGTTAATTAATCCCAGTGTGACATCAAAGTAAAAACATTGTATTAAAATTATAAAGTCAACATGTTACAAAGTATACTTTTTACGTCAAAGCAACTAGAAATAATGTTCAACAAAATGAAGAGTTGCTTCTTAAATCAACAAGTAACAACAATATCGGCGCGCAAGTGAAGAGTACTTAGGTTCCGAGTTCAACGCGACTTGTTGTGACGGTCCTCCTTACATGCCGCACGAAAAAAACATAATTTAGAAAATAAAACAATATTTCATTTGTTTAATTCACAAAAAACAAACAAAAAGATACTAACTAGCACGTGGAAACGTACACGTGTTTTGGTACAATTATTTATCGTAAAGTCTAGAACCTAATATTATATATTTAGACAGTACTTTGGTACTTCTCCGAAGGACGGCCTTGGGATCTTGCATCCCTCTCTGGCGCATTTTAATAGAATCCGACGGCACAGTGCCCAAATATATCTGCCCCCCTCTCCCACCACTTGATGTTCTCCGGGCAACACCCTCTCGGGTCACCCTTCACAGGGGATGTTACTGATTTCTATATATAAAAATGATAATTAAATAGTAGCAAATATCCTATAAAAAAAAAGAAAATTTTCTTGTGTAATTTAAAAAAAATTATATTAAAAATGATAACTTTGTTTACTTTCACTATTTGTTTATAATGATTAGAAAGTTTTCGATGCTAACCTATCATTTTCAGTAATTAAAGAGTTGAGATTATTATTACGGTCGTTAGACATATTTAACTGTAAATGGTTACGGATATTTTATACACCGTATGTTTTTCCGAGAAACTGTTCTCGACGTTTCGTTGAAGTCGTATTCAACGTCGTCAGGATAACGACCTGTACCCGCGGAGGTATAGGGCGGACTTCCGAAGAAATCTTCAATAATGTTACAAACCAAAGTTGACAAAAGGATGGCGTGTGTATATATTTCGAAAAGAACCCGAAATAAGAGATATATCTCGTCTCGTAATATTACAATCACAATAATTTTTTCCTTCTTTTTTATATTTCTAATTTCTTTTTTCCAAATATACCTGTGTTTAAATAAAAATCATGCTCCTTGTTCTTACTGCACGCTTCTGGTAAGTACTAACTTACGAGTATATTAAAAAATTTGAGGATATTAATAACATTTCGTTTCTTTTACATACGTAAACCGAGCATATTTATAACTTAACGTAATTAAATTGGGTTTTATATCTCATTTGCACATTTTCATGTTTTTATCAGTTGAAGTATCTGTTTACGTTTTTAATATATCAAACAATGGTGATATTTCTGTAGTATTTTCATAACTATTTACTATGCAAAACTAGGTATTTAGATATATCATAGATATCTTAAAGGTAGGTATAGTCAGTAAAAAATTGTAGATTGAGAGACCAGAAATGGGCAAACTTACAGTTAGATAAGATAATTTATTTTATATCATCAATAACTAGGCATGATGTTGTAGTTCTGATATTATTTGTACTTTTCGTGACTGACAAAGCTTTTTCTAATTTTAATTTTTAATTTCGATCCGGAAAGTGGTTTTTATTTCTTTAAATGTACTTTTTTAATTGGATTATTGGATAACTGTGAGTATCTTTATTATAATTAGTTACAGCGAGAAACGATATTCTAGTACAATAAGAGATGAGTTAAAGTTGAAAACGTTTTTAATAATATAGTTGAAGTTACACAAGAGTTTTAATTAAAATAATATAGAAATGCTTCGTACATTGACTTAGCATGTGTTGGCTTCACTACTTTCCTTCCGTCTCATTTTTGTGTTAGAGTATAAAGAAAAGGAAGAAATTATTTAATTATATATTTTTAAATATATGTCGCGCATCCAAGGGCGTAGCAACCAATTGCCGGACCATTCCCAATAGTTTTTATTCAGTTAACCTTTTTGCACTGAAAATAATTTTCTTATTTCCATTTTCATGCTTACTTTTTTATAATTAGTTAAATTAAAGTAGGTAAAATAATACTTTTACTACTACTATCCTAACTAACCATAACGCCGTTTCCCTGCAGAGCTAGGCAGAGAAGATAGATATCTACAACTACTTCTTGAAGGCACCAAGAAATTATTTAAGTTGTTTGCTTGCCCATATGTTCGAGATTAGGATTTGTCACTTACGATGTATTTGTAGCGGCGGTTGTATTCCAGTCGGTATGATATCAGATTATTATACCATGGTTCCGGGTTTGATACCTGGTGAGGTCACGATTAATCTATGTGATTTTAATAAATAGGCTAAGGTTATTGGACCTGTTGTAAAAATATATGACAGAATAAAGAAACTCTCTCGGGTGCTTAGCTGGTTTAGTCATGTGGAATAAATGAGGAGAGAAAGGTATGAGAATATGACGCGAAAAAAAATAATTTTTTCACGATTGTTGAACTTGTTTAGCTAATCTGCCCCCTCTGGGGCTCGGGCTTCCCTAGCTAGTTAGGCCCAACACTGGCCGCGAATATTCATAAATACAAAACTAACTAGCTAACTAACCAACATGCCGTTTCCCCGCAGGGGTAGGCAGAGTGGATAGAACGCAATTTTTCTCTATCTTGACACACTAAATCTTTGGTCGATAGAGTAAAGAATGAACAAATTAGACGTGAATGTGATGCTGGCTGTAGTGTGGTAGATAGAATAAAGAAAGGAGTGCTGAGATGGTTTGGTCATGTGGAACGTATGAACGAGGAAAGGATGGTTAAGAAAATATATGAGGCGAGTGTTGAAGGCAACAGAAATAGAGGGCGTCCGCGATAGACCTGGCATGATCAGATACAACAAGTGTTTGAGGATGGCTCTGTTAAAAGCCGCAACAACCGTAGAACTTGTATGAGAAGATGTATGAATGTGGCCGAAGCAAAAGTGGTGTGCAAGGATAGAAGAGTGTGGCGTTCAATCATCTTTGCCTACCCCTGCGGGGAAACGCCGTGATAGTTAGTTAGTTAGTTAGTTTGTTTGGCGCACTACTTTTGCTTCGGCTACATTCATACATCTTCTCATGCATGCTCTACGCTTGTTGAGGCTTATAACAGGGCCATCCTCCAATACATGCTTGTCGAATCTGATCACGCCAGGTGTTTCGCGGACGCCCTCTATTCCGTTACCTTCGAGACTTGCCCTATATATTTTCTTAACCATCCTATCCTCACTCATACGTTCTACATGACCAAACCATCTCAACACTCCTTTTTTTATTCTATCAACCACACTACAGCCAACATAACATTCACTTCTAATTTGTAAATACAATAATGACATAAATAATTAATTTTGAAAATCTCATTATTAATTAAGCATTTATTTTGCTACACGAGTTTACTTGGTTACCACTGGTCCACCCGCTCCACGCGTCAAATCAAATTTTTATTGACGTCCTTGTCACACGCTTAGTTTTCCTCACACCGTAATTAACGCACCATCTCTCTCTCTCGCCCGCATGACAATAGGCACTGCAATGCTTTCTTTCTCAATCTCGCGCTTTTCCCTCGTTCCTTCTCCTTCCGCCCGACGCCCGCGCGGCATTTTCCGATATGTGCGTCCCCCTCTTGCCACGCTGCGAGTAATTAACCCGTTAAGCGAGGGGTCATATATTCGAGGGCTTTATTACTGTCGTAAAAGGTTTGTTTTTGCGAGGTGTATGTTGCGTACGTATGTACCGTGAACGACATTTCAGTTGTCATGTCTGGTTGCGAGCTTTCGAATTTTTAAGAATTTTACACTCCCTTGACATTTTCAAAAATGTTTTTTTTTTTGTTTTATCAGCTTGAAGCTTTTAGATAAATTTTGAGTAATCGCTCATTAATAAATTAAAAAATGTGTTACAGGAAATTGAATCTAGCGTGGTAGGTGAATTTTTAAACCCAATTTCATTATTAAGAATGTTTATTTATTTATTTTGAGTATTCACAAGTTCACAGTACAAAAAACAAAGAAACATCTTGAAATACCCTACTGGAGCTCAATTATGAACGACTCAATATATCAGTGTAATTTCAGATTTTAACGCTAATCTAACCAATTATATAAGAAATAAAACAAGAGAAAAGTGAAATAATCAAAGTATGACAACAGCAATAAACAAAGTATGGAAACAGTAATAAAAGCAATAAATGGAGAGAAAAGTGAAATAAACAAAGTATGAAAACAGTAATAACAGCAATAAATGGAGAGAAAAGTAAATAAACAGGCGTTCTAGTGCCAACCCTTATGTATGGAAGTGAAGCCTGGAATTGGCAAAAGAGGAATGAAAGTAGACTGAATGCGGTTGAAATGCGGTCACTAAGACGCTTGTGTGGAAAATCTTTGGTCGATAGAGTGAGGAATGAACAAATTAGAAGTGAATGCAATGCTGGCTGTAGTGTGGTAGATAGAATAAAGAAAGGAGTGCTGAGATGGTTTGGTCATGTGGAACGTATGAACGAGGAAAGGATGGTTAAGAAAATATATGAGGCGAATCTTGAAGGAAACAGGAATAGAGGGCGTCCGCGAAAAACCTGGCACGATCAGGTACTACAAGTATTTGAGGATGGCCCTGTTAAAAGCCGCAACAATCGTAGAACGTGTATGAGAAGATGTATGAATGTGGCCGAATCAAAAGTGGTGTGCCAGGATAGAAGAGTGTGGCGTTCAATCCTCTCTGCCTACCCCTGCAGGGAAACGGCGTGATGGTTAGTTAGTTAGTTAGTTGAAAACAATTTTTAAATCAGTTTTTAAAACAACAGTTTTTAGAACAACACTCTCCCAAACATCGCATTCTTAATAATACTTGAATTCGCATTGAAAATATAAATGCTTGTGCGGTTCGTTAGCTCGTTACATGACCTACTCGCTCTTAAAGTTAAGGAGCTCCCTTGCGATCCCGTATGGCGTCTCGGAATTGAGAAAGGATGCGACCGTCATGTTGAATACTTACTTCCAGTAGATATGGACAGTTCTTACGTTTTCACGGCCACTCAGAATCTTCTGGTTTGCGTCTTCTGGGGTATTACGCCGTGATTTTATGACCTTTCTGGCCGTCGTTTCGGATCTCATTGCAGGGTCCATCATCAAGGAGATGATGGACCCTGCATTACATCATCCCTGCTGATGGACCCTGCAATGGGATCCGAAACTTCGGCCAGAAAGGTCGTAAAAAGACGGCATAGTACCCCAGAAGACAAACCAGAAGAATTTCATTATTTTTTAGTTTATTTTTATTTTATTTATTTGTTGGTGAGAAATTAATTAATTAATGTATGCCGTAAACAATGACAATAAAAGAAATATGTGAAATAGTTAGTCAGAAAAAATATTTGTATTTGAATGTATTTTTGCTGTCTCAAGATGGTGTAATACCTTGAACAGAGACATCCGTATCGCATGATATTCGTAGCATACCAATACTATAATAGTATACATATTTCAAGTCGTAGGAAAAAAGTACCTTTATGTACTTACTTACTTACTTACTTACCATCACGCCGTTTCTCCGCGAGGGTAGGCAGATAGGATACAACGCCACTCTTCCGTCCTGGCGCTCGACCATTGCTGTGGCTCCTAACAGGGCTATTCTCCAGAATCTCGTTATTCTGGTCGTTCCACGTCTTAGGAGGTTGTCTTCTCTTTCTGGTGCCGTCAACTTTTGCGTCATGTATTTTTCTTACCGTTCTTTACTCATTCATTCGCTCAACATGCCCAAATCATCAGAACTATCATTTTATCAAAAATCAGCTTTACATTCCTTCCTCACATCTTCATTTTTTCCTTTATCTTACATGGATTTGCCACACATACGTCTAAGTACATCAGTGTTGGTACCATAATCTCATTGTGTATCGCTAGTCTTGCCTCGGCAGCCATATTTCTATTAGAAATTATTACATTCAAACCACCGTTCGCCTTAATCCCTGCAGTCATCTTCCTCTCGATATCTTTCTCAGCCTTCCCTCTTCTGTCGAATATACTCCCCAAATACACAAACTCATCTACTTGCTCCAAACATACTTTGTCTAGGTGCTAGTATTTAAAATGTTTTGAATGCATTACTAATTTAAAATGCACCGATTGTAGATTTTATGTATGTAAATTTATCTGCTGTGTTTCCTATAAAATCTTGAATTCAGTGCATTAATAATTAGTAACCCTCGATGACTGCATTCGAATTATTTTGGATAATACTGTCTTTGCTTTTATACCCCCACAATTATTTTAATTTCCCAATTCCATATTTCTTGGTGAACTGCTTAATTTACGTGTCTACGCTAATTGCAAATAGTAAAACCGGGGAATACTGCGATAGTAAGGGATGTTCCTCAATAGGTTAGCGCGTGCAATGCCCCCAGCTTTGCCCCCACCCTGCCCGGGGGTGGCGACCCTGACAGTAGGGCGGTGGGTTCAAGGCCTGACGCGTCGCCATGACAACTCGAGTTTTCTCCGCCATTATTATTATTATTATTGTATGAAAAACAGAAAGATTGATAAGGGTTTTAACAGGAATAATTTTTCGCACAATTTTTCCGGATCTCTACGCGTAAATCACAATTTTGAATATGAGGAATAAAAATATGCTGCGAATATTCGTTTAGCTTCTTGGATATAGAATTAGATAATTACGTAGAATAACTTAAATAGAATTTCTACGTAAATTGAAAAAACCTACCCTACATAGGTAATAATTGCTTCTGATGAGAGGGACTGCTTCTCCCGAAACTATTTTAGTGGTAAATATAAGTCAACGTGCGTATTATAATGTTTAATTTAGTATATTTACAATAATTTTTTTTAATATATTTTTTTTTATAAGAAACACCAAGAGAATAATGGATACATGATACGTAAAGAATAATACATTATTAATTAAGTCTCTGCCCATTATCCCAATTACAAGTATCTTCGATCTCCTCTAGCATAACCATGCATAGGTTATGCTAGGCATAGAGTATTACTGTAATGTGAACGTGTAAAAATAGGTAACTAAATATATTTTTTTTTCAATTGATTCAGCAACATTGTAGATTGACATAAATAATTGGTTTATGTTGTTCTATGGGTTTAGGTTGTCGTCAAGAAAATGGATGTCGTGTACCAGCGACATTTTGAAGGATGATAAGGTGTCTGCAAGAATATCAACATCGACATTAAGGTCAGAACAATATGTATTGTAAGTACGATACATTCTTGTGATGGGAGAACAATTGCCAACCTTATTAGAGTGCTGGCTTATTCTAAAGATCTTCGGGTTTCTTATTCGGGGTTTAACAAGCAAATTTATATCAGATAAAGAAAGAGAATCAATAGCGACACTGAGAATCTTGTGTAGCATAACGAGATCGGATATTTTCCGTCAGGACTCAAGTTTGTTCATCCCGAAAAAGATAAGTCGATCCTAGTAGCTGTGAAGGTTTCTGTGGTGACCAGTTTTATTAATAAAATAATGAATAATTATTATATTGTAGATGTCTCACAGAGACAAAATTATTTTTTTATGGGAAAGGAGGTATGGAAGTCGTTGGCTTGCTTACTGCTGCTGGCTTAAGTAATCACTTTACACACTTAAGTCAGCTCTGTTAACAGCCAAAAACTTCCATACCTACTTTCTCATAAAAAATATTATTTTTTCGCTCTGTGAGACATCTATAATATACCTTGGTTAATGATGTCCCTGTGAGAAAATCCAGAAGTGTGTTCTGAAAAATTTGAATAAACTTAAAATATTCAAAATTTTAAATAACTTTAAAAAAATCATATTGCAGTACAACTCACCATAAATTGTTATATCAATCAATAATAATGTAATTAAAGTTCATTTTCAATTACTACTTTGTATAATAATATAACATATTATGTACAAACAAGAACTACGATTGACCACGCGCCCATTAGACAGTGGTTTTATTTGCAATATTTTATTTTGTGGATCAGTTAGTGTGCGTCCATCCTGATGAAGGTACTGGAATATTGAAAACGTTAGATGTTAAAGCAATCCAAGCTGCTTATACAAAGTTTGTTGGTATTTTAAAATAAATAATTTAGTCCGACCACAAAGCTATAAACATCAAAAATATGTTTTCTGAGGGTTCAATAGAAATAAGGATTTCAATTCACGTTACAGCCTTATTATGTATTCAATTTTTCTCGTGAAGGGCTGTTTGGCTTGCGCGTGTCAATTATTGTTTTGCTCAGTTTATTGATCTGTGTACAAATACCACGTCACGAAATGTTGGTGGCGGTCTATTCAACGAGAGATATAATAACAACATTATATTTGATATTCCCCAGGGTCTTTACAATTCGAAGCACGCCACGTGTCAATAGTACTACACGTGAAAATAGGACCAAAACTGATATCTGAAACATGTGAACTTTTGACGAAAAACGGGTGTCCTAATCATCCGACTTACGCGTTGATCGATACAATTGACTTAAAAATTGCACCACGTTGTAAAAAAGTACAGTTTCGAGATACCGGCGTTTGAAGTTACAAATTTCACAAGGATTTGGTCTCACACGCAAAAAAATATAAAATAAAGGGTTTTGGATTTATTTCTCATTATTTTTGACTTTATACACTAATGATTTTAGATTAATGCTGTAATGCATTAAAATGTTCAAATTTATAGTTTTCATCCTAACTCAATTACAATGCATTTCACATTTCATTTGAGTTACTTCTTTAAAGGAATAAAAAAACTAAAAATATTTTTTGACTTAATACACTAAACTACTCATGATGCGAAATATATTGTTTTTACTAAATACATAAATACAGTATTTATGTATTTAGTAAACATGAAATAAATGTTAATAAGAAGCTAGAAATAAGAGCTAGTGTAAAATTCTAAAAATGTAGTCCAGCCATCTCATCAAGATTTTAGCTTAAGCTTTAAATAAACCTATATTTCGACGATTCCTACGTTCTTATACTATCCAATCTGCAGTCTGCAAACACGTCATACGTGTCGCATCAATATTTTTACTATTTTCAAACAAAGCTAAACGCTTTTCCTATGAAAATAGGACTAATTTGCTAGTGTCCTGGAATGAGGCTCGGACCACCGACCACCAGATCATTAGTCGACCGTTATGACCACCAAACGAACTAGCTACTCAATTAGTGTATATTATAGATATCTCACAGAGACGAAACTGTATTAATTATGGGAAAGTAGGTATAGAAGTCATTTGGGTGTAACAGGACTTATGACCTGTCTTTTTATGGTTGGCTTAAGTGATCACTTTACACAATTGTAACATTCGCCCCACCCATGGCGTATCCTAGCTACTCAAAGTTATTCATGTATCCTAGCTACTCAAAGTTATTCAATTTACTCTATATTTTCGGATAATTTTATAAAATGCTTGCCGATTTATCTAACATTAGACTTATGATCACCAATATCTATAAATATACTAGAAGACGAACCATTGGGTTTTAGATGTCGGATTCGATTAGGTTAGGTTATGGCTTCGAAAATATAGTATTGTTTCAATAATGAGATGTCTAGGTAACGTAATGTATATATGTATATAAAGATGTAATTTTCCAATTGTAGTTCTTTCTCATGAACATGTATTCATAGTTAGAGGGTATGCGATGCATTCAATAAACTGATAAGATTATTGGATATTGATCTGTTCGAGTGCAGCCACACAAGATTAAGAAAAATTTTGAGTGCTGAATTTTTTTCCACGTAATAATTAAGTTTCTTTATCTTTTGTTTAAATTTTTTATTCTTTCTTTCTATATAATTAATATGCCTTAGTATATCATAAATATTTATCATTACCGACATATTTCTGTTTGTTTAAATTTTTTATTCTTTCTTTCTATATAATTAATATGACTTAGTATATCATAAATATTTATCATTGCTGACATATTTCTGTTTGTTTAAACTTTTTATTCTTTCTTTCTATATAATTAATATGCCTTAGTATATCGTAAATGTTTATCATTACTGACATATTTCTGTTTGTTTAAATTTTTTATTCTTTCTTTCTATATAATTAATATGCCTTAGTATATCATAAATGTTTATCATTACTGACATATTTCTGTTTGTTTAAATTTTTTATTCTTTCTTTCTATATAATTAATATGCCTTAGTATATCATAAATATTTATCATTACTGAAATATTTCTAAATGTGGAGACCTGTAATTGGCCATCTATATTGTATCAATGTTTTCTATGCTTTTTTTTTGTGCTGTTGGTCTTCCATAAACATTAAATAAATAAATAAATAAATAAATAAATAGATTTCGCGGACGGTAATGACACCTCTACACTTTTCAATATAAAGGTATGCTTACGTAAACGTTTCTCATATAAATAGCTACGTCTCTGTGAGACTTCTGTAATTCATCTTGATTTTTATTATATCATTGACTATTATTGCTGTTCCGACTACTTCCTTTCCTTATTCAAGTTTGAATATCATTTACTAAATATTATAGCGGAAATCAGTAATAATTATTGGAACTGGAATTTCTCTCTATTCATGAAACGTTCGGTATTTGTACGCAAACCAAATTAACCGCCGCGAACGGAGCATGCGTTTAAAGTTTCGTAACTCGCAACTACGTAACCGTGCTCGCTCCATGACTTCTCCAGGCGATCTGGTATTTTCATGCATCCACGGAATACGTAATGTCTTCATTTAATGTATTATATTTTTATATTAAAGAAAACACATTATTATTGTGAAGTTGCAATTTCGGATCAAAGTTCTGTGAATTATTAAACAAATTTTTATTAATCAATTAGAAAAGACGTACTGAAAAATAAAATTAACGAAAAAATATTTTAGCTGCTACCGGGATTCGAATCAACGGACCTCCATTCTATCCGGGGATGGCGCGTTATTCATTTTCGCCACGACGGTTTGGTAAGTTAACGAGTCTTTTTAATTGATCAATATATTATTCCATTTTGAATAAAAATATTCCGTTGTGAATAAATATATTAATTAATTAAAAAGACACTACGTGTATGGTCGAAAATTTTCGTTAACTTACCAAACTGCCGTGGCGAAATTGGATAACGCGCCATCCCCGAATACAATGGAGGTCCGTTGGTTCGAATCCCAGTAGCAGTTAAAATATTTTTTCATTAATTTTATTTTTCTGTATGTCTTTCCTAATTAATTAATAAAAATTTGTTATAATATTTTTGTTCCATACGCTAAAAATCCTAAACGACCCTTTTTAAGTATTCACTACTCTAAGATCAGCTACAAATTCTTTTTCAATTTGTTTATTCCTCACTCTATCATAAATTGGTTCATTCTCTACCATAAATGGATTTTCATTGGTATTAACTTTTTTATTTTGTATGCTCTATCATCAAAATGTTAATGCTCTGTGTAATACAACATTAAATAAATACAATTCGTGTATTTATCACGGTTAAGTAATATAAGTTAGTTTCTCTTTATGGTTATAAAAAAGAGTTTATTTATTACAAACGTGTGTGTAAATTCTACTTATCTCTGCCAATTTTTTGTCGATGTTGCGCTGTATACAACCGTATCAAAATTTAATGTGACAGATGGCCATGAATATGTAAAATCTTACAAATGTTTTGGTTAAATTGACATTTCTTTCATGCACGCTATTTGATACGTTTTTAATGCTGGCAGATTTACCAGTGAGACATGAAGAATTTTAGTTTTTTTTAACACTTGTCGCGGGTAATATTATGTGTACATGTCTTTTTGTATGTAAATTCGTATTAATTTTATTAAGTATTCATATTTCTGCTTTAATGAACTACCTACGTAATGTACTCAATAAATCCGCTGCATACAAAAAACAAATCAAATTAATTCAAAGTATGGTTGACCTAAAAATTCAAGTAGCAGAGATTATCGAAAAATAGGATATATTTTTTTAAAAAGACGTAATTCACATTTCAAATAGGTTTATTTCTGTTTTAATTTATATGCTAGGGATAAAATCATAGAATATAACAATTGGAAGATTTTGAAGCTGAAATTTCATGAATAGAAACTTTTTTTTTTAAATTGACTTTATTCTCTTAAACCTAAAACTAATTTCAGATTAACTTATAAACGATTTCGTTGATTTTAAACCTTAAGTATATTTACAGTAGCAACTCTCTAATGACGAGATTTTTGGTGAATGTTCTTACTGATCATCAGTATTCTTGTTATTTCAGCAAGTTACGAACGGACGAACATTCATTGACGATTGATTCATCAGTGCTGTTGTTGTAATTCCACGGACAGACGGACGTGCATTCGAAATAGTTAAAGATCGTACATATTAGAATATATTTGCCGATTTTGAGCTTTATTGTTACCTCCCCGCCACTGTCTACTGACTCAGTTTACAGTGTTTTCTTCTGTTCTCATTCTAAAACGAATGATTTATCGTTAATGCACTCGGTTGAGTTTAGCATTAATCCATTTCAAAGATGAATCGCCGCCAGGCAATACGGTATGGTTAATATCAAAGTATAATTTCGTGTTGAAATTGTATAAAAAATATTGAAACTAGACGTCCATCGGAACATTATAACAGCGCCGTTTTCAAGTGCGGCCGTCGCGGAGGGCGTAGCGAACCCGCGCCCACAGCGCCGAGGTGATCGTCCGATGCACCTGCCCGCTTCGCTGCTGCATCACCTTACATAATGCCTTACACACGAAGAGTTCACTTCCTTTATCCTTGTTACGGTACCCGACAGGCGCCCACGGCCTTGCCGCTTCCCACCCCGAGAGAGGATCCCGCCGCCGCAGCTCGGCCGACCGTCCGAACTTTATTGCTTTCAACGGGTGTTGCAACATCAGCTGCAGTTTTTCCTCAACGCGAGTTTTAACACACATACACGTGTCTTTTTACTCCCTTTATATTAACTCGTGGCGTCTGCTTGTTTGCCGTCAACAAAAATTTTGTATCGATTTTTGACCCTTTTCCCGTGATCTAATCGAGCTGAAACTTGGCAAGCAGACTCGTGGCGACGATCAAGAAGATCTGTCAAATATTCGTTAAAAAAATTAATAATTATAGTATAATTTTGGATTTTTAGAAATTTTATTGGTTTTTTCAAATTGGAATCATTACCAAAGTTTGATTACTAGCAACGGGGGCCCGATAACGTCGCGGAATATTTTCTAAATTTGAATTACTCCGTCGGTATACATAATAGGTACTTCACTACGAATTTCGAAAATCTAAATTGACTGACAAATGTTTTTAGAATTTAATCTTCAAAGCATGAAGTGTCTTGTCAAAGCTCAAAACATCTGTCATTTTAGAAATGTATCAAATTACTGTAAGTTTAGTGTTATGTTATATGTTTTAATTCATCTTTAATTGTTGTTATATTTTACAAAGAAAGGGAGTATAATAACAACTTGGTTTTTATGGGTTACTTTTTTATTCCATCTTTCCATCTATTTCTTGAATTTTATTATCTATTCAATTTTGTATATATTTATACGTATTAAAGTAATGGCGGGTTTATTTCTTTCAACCACACAATTCAGTTGAACAATTTTTAATTTGTCTTAGATCGAAGTTACAAATCTTAATAAACGAACTAAGCAGTGATTGGTGATCGAGAATCGGGAAATAAATGAGTACGCTAGTGAATAAAAGCTCTAATTTTTAACTCTTGATAAAATGTGAAACTGATCGCGTGTATATTTTCCATTTTTTTACTTTATATATTTTTAACATGTACTACTCTTGCTTACTGTGTATTGCGCACCAATATGTAACAAGTTGAAAGATATAATTTTTAAAACGACCACATTTACTTCATTCTCACATATTTTAATTATTTCACTTTGCTTGTTACTCTTATCTGTTACAAAGTTGTATTCTAGATTGTTCTCTTTACCGTGATTATTTTTGCATATTTTATTTTATATTATTTTACTGTATCATACTTTGTAGATTGTTATTTGTGATTATTTTACTCATTTTATTTATTTATTCTAGTATATTCCATAGATTTTTTATTTCTGCTTGTCTTTTTTTTGTGATTTTATTTATCTTTTAACCAAATGACGTATTTTCTTATTTCTTCTTTGCATTTCATTTTTTTACTTTTATTTTAGCTCGCCACTTCTTTTGTGGATTCATATGAAAGACGCTGTTTTGATAAGAAATATAAAACGATCGTTTCCATTTATTTCCATTTATCTCATGTGATACTTTTATATTATTTATTATGTTTGCTCTTGAATTTTACTGTACCCGTATATACTTTCTCTCAAAATAAATATTAGATGTCAATCTAAGGCGATAAAATGTAAAAAAAAAGCTATTTACTTCAGAACAGATATTTCTATATATCTAGCGAGGTAGGTAATGGCTGAGAGGCTTGTTACATATTATCCTAATTTATTTGTATTATGTGCATGTATCAAGCAATCAAATATCTATTTTTGTCCTTGATTTCGAACAAATATAGAACTTTAAAAAATTTAATATGTTAATGTTCTTACAATGGAATTGGTGAACGTCGCGTTGTGTAGAGAGATTACTTAAGCCAGCTCATACAGGTTGTAAGCCCTGAGACATCGTATAAGAGACTTCCATCCACATTTCTTATAATATAAATAGCTTGTGAGACTTCTATAATTTATCTTAATTAGTCATATAAATGTTTTTTTCATGCACGTGTGAATATTATGGAAGACGACAAAACATTTTTTACTGTATGACGGATGAAACTTTCTTACTTGATTTTTAATATTCTTATATCTTATATAAAATACACCTTTAGATTTGTATCTAATGCCCTTTTTCAATTTTGCATTGGGGCCCAATTTTTTTTAACTATGCTACAATGACCTATTAATGTCCTGATATGAACTGCTTGCTCCATCCGCATCCTCTAGCTTATTATCAACGCTTGTCACTGGTCCAGGCTTGTGACGTTATCCACTTTGACCCACAAAATTGTAATATTTTATTTTTTAGACACATTTTAAATCAACAAAAATGCAATAGTGTTTAAATTGATATGCTCGTATTATTGCATATGCGAAAGTTATGGAAGGTTTTGTCTGAATATGGGGTGAAGAGTAAACTCATACAGGCAATTGCATCCCTGTACGAAGGAAGTAGTGCTTGCGTGAGAATTAATGGGACATTCACATCATGGTTTGATATTACAAAAGGTGTCAAACAGGGATGCGTAATGTCACCATGGCTTTTCAACCTGTATATGGATAATTGTATGAAAGAACTGAAGGATCTAGAAGTTGGAGCGAAAATGGACGGACTCACCATATCCTGTCTGCTATACGCAGACGATGCAGTATTAGTGGCTAACAGTGAAGCTGATCTGCAGTGCTTGGTATCCAGGATGTCCGATGTATGCATGCAGAGTGAACTTCTGATGAATGTCAGCAAATCGAAAGTGATGGTATTCGAGAGAGACGAAAGAGTGACTAAGTGTGATGTAATTATAAACAACGAATGCTTAGAACAAGTGAACGAGTTTGTGTATTTGGGAAGTATGTTTAGTAGAGACGGCAAGGCTGAGAATGATATCGAAAGGAGAGTAACTGCGGGAAACAAAGTTAATGGTGCACTAAATGCAATTATGGCCAATAAGAATCTGTCAAAAGAAGCAAGACTAGCGGTACATAATGGCGTTCTAGTGCCAACCCTTATGTATGGAAGTGAAGCCTGGAATTGGCAAAAGAGGAATAAAAGTAGACTGAATGCGGTTGAAATGCGGTCACTAAGACGCTTGTGTGGAAAATCTTTGGTCGATAGAGTGAGGAATGAACAAATTAGAAGTAAATGCAATGCTGGCTGTAGTGTGGTAGATAGAATAAAGAAAGGAGTGCTGAGATGGTTTGGTCATGTGGAACGTATGAACGAGGAAAGGATGGTTAAGAAAATATATGAGGCGAATGTTGAAGGCAACAGGAATAGAGGGCGTCCGCGAAAGACCTGGCACGATCAGGTACTACAAGTATTTGAGGATGGCCCTGTTAAAAGCCGCAACAATCGTAGAACGTGTATGAGAAGATGTATGAATGTGGCCGAAGCAAAAGTGGTGTGCCAGGATAGAAGAGTGTGGCGTTCAATCCTCTCTGCCTACCCCTGCAGGGAAACGGCGTGATGGTTAGTTAGTTAGTTAGTTAGTATTATTGCTTATTAATTTCTATATAAATTACACATTTTACCTTCCGCCTATGAATTCTAAGAGTTGAAATTTACATTCAAAACTACTGTGACAGAATCGTAATGTTGATGGTTTTGGCGTTTACATTATAGAGATTATTCACGATGATCATTAAATTGGGTGGAATACTTTGTTTATATAATAAATTTTTCCTTCTTGTACTATTAAACTTCTCCATCTTATCGCGCGTAAAGATTTAGATGTTAAAATAAATTTGAAGTCGGGTAATTAATTCGCTTAACAATATTACTTTCACTAATTCTTCTCCTCTTTTCTCAATATTCCCGATACAACCACCCTCAAACCAGGCTCATTTGGTCAATGGCTAATCAATTTATTATTTGTATTTTCACCTAATCCATGCTTCCGTGTAAAAATTATTTATTTGGAAATAGTTTAATACTTCACTTGTCGATGAGAGATTCTATTACCCTCTAAACATAATATATAAAATTACTAGAGGAACTGACAGTCGTTGTCCTGCCCGAACCTAGAACCCCACTGCACCACCACCTACCGGGTCCAATTGTGAATCTAAACCATCCAGGGACCCATTCGAACGCGCACAAAAAATTTCATTAAAATCGGCCCATCCGTTTACGAGTTCAGTGACATACACATGTACAGAATAATTATATATTTAAATATAATTAAACTCAAATAGAGGTAACATAGTTTATGTATTTCATCCAATTAAATGATTACCGTAAAGTTTTTTTTTAAATACCTAATTTTGATATTTTAATTGTAGGTATAATTAATAATTAATTTTGTTTTGACTACTTGAGTTTATTTATTAAAACCAGAAATTTCAAAAAACATAATTTCCTTCATCGGTGTGATAAAAAATATATTCCGAAACTGGTTGTATTTTTAATAAAAATACTTTAGTTAAAACAAAATTAATTAAAAATCTCATTATATATATACATATAATTTATTAAGTGAGTTCTAAATTATAAGGAAATGAGTGACATCACTTACATGTTGGGAGGTACAAATTAATATTACGCACTTCATTTGAAGAAGAGTCTCTTGCAAGGCCCATGTCATCTGCCTTGACCCGCGATCTCAAAGGCGGGGCGGACCAAATTAATAATCGTCGTAAAATGGGCTCAATAAAAAATATAATAAAAAATTATCAGAGTTAGGTACGAGCAATTAAGTAAGTTTGAAGGATAATTTGATTAGATTGTGGGTACATATATTTCAGTCATAACTTAATACCAAATGATAAGAATCCATTAAATAAATATTTGAATTGGATTTACCTTGAGTTAGTATATATTTTTTATTAGGAATATGAAATAAATTTCAACAAATTTTGTTTTCAAATAAATCAAATATAACAGTTTACAAAACAACTTTTGTAAACTGATGTAAAAAAGTAAAAAAAATAGGTACTCAAATTTATTTAAGCATTTTATTTAAGAGCACGAATTCTGCAAAATATGGAATAAATGGAATGAAAGTACAAATTCATGACTTGCATTTCTAATGTACAACATACAACATTCACGTAACTGAAATATAAAACTAATACAACCTAACCTAATCTAATCTAACCTAAATGATGAGTTTAATAGAGATTAAATTGGCTGGTGTACTTTTGATTATTGAGGCTTTTCTTATTTTCAGCTTTCAGATTTTCCATTTATGTACTCGGTTTCGTTGTTATGCATAAAATAATTATCTTAAATAAAGAATTTATATTGCTATGCACATTCGCGCATCGTATAATATGCAAGTATGGTATGACTCCCGTCGTTCTTATCACATTAAAATCAAACTTTTCTGAAACATTGATCTTATAAATACCTCGCCTTATCCGTCGAAAATTGAAAAAATAACTAATTATAAATTTTTCAGGACCAATGCCTGTTTGTTTTTTTTACACAAAATCTATGAGTTTATCTTAGTGATCCGTGTCAGAATACCATTTATTAGAAGGCTTTTGTAGATAATCTTACACTTGTCTTTCAAGTTACGTAGCCATGCGATGCAGCGTTTTCCTGCGTTTCTTTTACCACTTATTTTCCCCTCTGAGTCGTTCCGTGCGGTGGTAAATAAAGTCGTAATCACTAGAATGATCGCCGACCTCCGATTGAAGATGGCACCATAAGAAGAAGAAGATAATCTTATATCATATTTATCTGTTTTATTTCCTCAATCCTTTTAGCATTACTAGCGATACAAAGGCAGGTGTACAACGGTATTGTATCCGGCAGGTACTTCTGCGCTATCTTTAATGCATTTCGTAGGCGAAAATATATGTATTAAATTCTCCAAAATAGGAATGTTTACTCTGAACTCAGTTCGTTCACTTCAGGAGACGAAGTGCGTTGACGGAAGTGATTGTAACAGAGGTTTCGTTTGACAACACGGAAGTGTATGCGCACCGGTTGCCTTTGCATATTGTATTACAGGAATCTAATACCAGACGTACACATTTTTGTGATGATAAATAAAATACAAAAATGCACAGCAGATGAGATAAGGTGAAAGGTCTGGTATATCTTAGTGCTAAGTAAATAGAAAAATTCCCAGACACATTTAGGTATTATTAAGACTTTTCCCCACTCACAATTGAGTTTTGGTGATCGAAAGTAGTACTTAACCCGAGAAGTAGAAAATCCAGATTTAAGCAGGATGAAAAAAAAATTAAGCAAGTACTATAATTAGTATCGTCACTGTCATAATGACGATGAATAAAATATGTTATACGGGTGACCTATTTGTTTCGTTATCGTTCGTAACATCTTTTTTAAAGAGATGTTTTATTAAATTATATTTAATTATTTATTTTTTTGGTACACGTAGCATATTCGCACTAGAAAATTCTGTACATAGGTACCCCACTCGCGCTGTTAGTCTGCGGTATCGCCCGCTGTGGCTTTCTATTCGCTTTTGTCGAAACAACAATTAACTAGCGCGATGTCGCCACCACGTCGTTATTTCTTGAATGTTCTGGTATAGTCTCGTGTGTTCTATCGATCTCCAGTGTTTTTCTAAATTATTCTAGACTTTCGTGCAGCTACGCATTATGTATAGTTCTTATCGATTCAGGATCTCGAGACAATACGGTGTTCTGCAACAATGTGTTAAGTTAAGTTTGGTTTATTGCGGTAATAAAAATGCTTTTTAAACATCTAGTTTGTTTGTCATAGACATATAAATAATAAATGAAAATTATACGAATTAATCATCAAATAACACGGGTATATTATTGACCTTCAGAAGCATTGTAAGTAAATATGGTCTCTTTCATGACACTTGTGTTAGACGGGTGTTTACAAAGTTCTACATCTCGGGGTTAACAGCCCTTTGACGGATCCCGTGTCCTGGGTATTGTTGATATTGCATTAGCGCTAATTAAGATTAATATTAACTTGAAGCGCGCACTGCTTAGATTCGCCACGCCCCACAGCGCCATTTATTAGTCCTCGAGAGAATTGGGTTAAAGCCTGGTCCATTTTAAGCTCTACTCTATTTGTCGTGTGGGTTAGTGACCCTCTAACGGGTGCCCCAGCACAATTAGCCGCCTATCACTTAAAATTTAACTAAAAATTATATCAACTATTGCATAAAACGTGTTCTAGAACACCATTTAAGCGCCACCTTTTTCTGTAGAAGATATTCTTTCATATAATTAAATAATTCAACACCAGAAACTATGGATTTTTAGTGTAAAAAATCGGAATATAATGTTTTGAAAATCATACTGTTATTTAAAAATAGATGTCTAAAATAAAGGAAACAGACCCTAGCATCCGATTAATATATTTTTTAATATTTCTAAAAAAATCACAATCCTTGAATGTTATTATTTTTGTTGTTACGGTTGCAAGATTGGTTCCAACACTGTTAAATTTGAGGGACAAAAAATTAGAACTACAATGTAACGGCTATCAAATCGTAATTATTAAAATATGTTTATTATAGTTTAATATATAAAATTGAATATATAAAAAAATATTAAAATATATAAAATATGTTAATGGTATATGAGAATAGCCGTGGATGACGGTAGAATATTGGATCTCGTCTAGCAACTGAATTTGACTAAGTTTAAGATAACTTACCATCAAATATTTCGATATAAGGATAGGCAGAAAAGATAGAACCTCAACCATGCTACGATACAGAGATGACATGGAGTTATTTCATTAAGTCGAACATATCATTAAGAAATTGTCGCTTCATCACTATCTAATCTCAAGTAATCACTATTGGCCAGACATATCGATCGAATATAATCATGGATATTTCGCTGGCTGACATTCACATCGTGTTTTTCTAGACATATTGTCAATTCTTCAAAAGCGTCCTCCTAAAATGGCGATTTTTTGGCCCGGGAATGTGATAAATATACCTCACCGCGGTGCGCGAATTCCGCGAAAGCGAAACCCGCGCACTGCGAAGATTTGAGACTCTGCCATATCTAATCTATCCGCTTGCGTGACTTAGGAATTTTCCACTTTAGGGCGGGTAAAGACGATCTGATTTTAGATCAAACTGACCTTGTTGCGGTTGGATTTTGGCTCGCGCCCAATCCGCAAGAACTTCTTTGTCAAAGCAGTCGTTTCGTGTCCAAAACGCAACGTTATCCATTAAGTCACGGGGTGAAATATCGCGGTGGGAAATACGTGAAGCTTTGGAAAATAATTATTTTGTTTTATGGTGCATATTGCGGAGGAAACATCTGGATCACACGCATATTACTCAGACTGTAAATACCCGTTTGTTCACAAACATAAACATTTCTGAGATCGAGTATATAAAACATTTTGAATGTTCGAGACGCCAAACAAAAAAGGTTTCAAAAATTGCATTCGTTATTTATATTACACACGAATAGGATATTTTGAACTATTTTTTGAGTGATTCAATATTATAATAATAAACCTTGTTTTAACCGCTCGAGGTGTCTAAATATTAATTTATTTATGTTTGAATGATTTATATCTGCCGTTTTCGTGAGAACTCACCTCAAGAGCACTTTATATTTTACGAAACAACTTACTGGCTAAATAATTTATTCACTTTAATTTACACAATGGGTGACGTGCAAATAAAAGAATATTTTAGAGGGCTAGGAATAATTAGGTGTTATCGCGGGGTGCATACATGGAGTGCAGACATTAGGTATCACACTTTCCTCGTTCATACGTTCCACATGACCAAACCATCTCAGCACTCCTTTCTTTATTCTATCTACCACACTACACATTTTTAATAGTATTAGACAATTGTTGTCATAGTATTCATATTTTGATATATGGACCATAGAAATCTGTAGCATAAATATAGGTATGATTTCTATTTTTTTTTCGAAATATACGTTTACAAAATGCTTCAGTGTTCCCACTGCACGCGCCTGCTGTTTACCACGCTACAGCCAGCATTACAAACAAACCTAACCATAATTGTTTATATATTGACAAAGGCATCAATGTGAATTTTTTTAAACTATGTATATATAAACAGGTGATTTTTTCTGGCCACCGTCCACCTTCCGTCAATAGTTCCTATTACCGTCCGCCCGTTCCTCTGCCTCGTCGTTTTGGTTTCGCGGAACGGTTCTCGGATGCCATAACCGTTTGCTGCGACTATTTCTGTGTTCGGATGCAGGCTGCACACATGCACGGGCGCGCACACGTGCACACACACACGCGCACGTGCTGCAGCTTTCAGAGTAGTAGCCAGCGACCGCCAGACTTACGTTAAAGTATCAAAGCTGAAAGATTTGGATATCATGACATCTGAGTTTGAGTTTGAGGGGGATTTTGGCAGATGACGAGGAATACAGGTACAAAAAAAAGTGTTAGTAAAAAGTTAAGATATATAAGGTGATATTGTTAAATAGTTGCCCGAATAAAATTAAATTTTTCATTATAACGTAAATGCCACGATTATTTATAGAGCTTTAAAGCGTCTGGTGGAAGAAATAACCCACGAAAAGCATCTGGCAATCATTAAAATGAGTCCCGTTAAGCATATTAAAAAATCAGGGTTGTTAATTTTACGTTCTACTTCCACATTTTTTGTAGCTGTACCTATACCTATTATCTGCCAAAATCCCCCGAACTCAAATGTCGCAATATCCAAACCTTCTTACCTATTAATGTGTGCATATACAGAAAATATTTCAGTTTTGATACTGTAACGTAAGTCTGGCGGTCGCTGGCTCTTAGTCTATTTGAACTGAAGCGCTGGCCAAAGGAGTCTAGGAGTCTAAAAACCAGAAAGTTTTATTTAAAAATACTAAAAAAGAGAAAATATTTAGAATAATAGATAAATTATTTATAAATAACAGCATCAGTACTCAGAGCGGTCAAACAAAATGCGTATGTCAATAAAATCATTCACTCATTAGATCAAAAACACTTTTTATTTGTGTATTTATTATTTTTTCATATATTTATTTAAACATACACAATGAGTTCAGAATTATGTACTTTTACAGTTCATATGCTTAGTTTTTCTGTGAATAAACTGCCTCTTAAGGTCAAAGAACAAATATATAAAACAGCCATTAGATCTGCTATTTTATACGGATCAGAATACTGGGCGACCAGCAAACGACACCATAAACTGCATACAACAGAAATGCGCATGTTACGCTGGTCAGTGGGTGTCACACTGCTAGACAAAGTATCAAATGAGCTCATAAGGAAAGCTTTAAAATCGCCCCGATTAAAGATAAAACAAAGGGAAACGTCTATGATGATATGGTCACGTCCAGAGACGCCCAGAAGACCATATGGCGAAGCTTGCCCTAAACCTGCCAACAACAAAACGCAAACGTGCACGACCGCCCGCCACGACAGTTGAAAGAAGACAAACTCGATGGCTCAAAAAGCATAGCACAAAACCGTGCTTAGTGAAGAAAGCAGATAAGAAAGGCCGACCTCAAGTAAACGGGACTAACGGTCTAGATAGACGAAGAAGAAGAATTGCATTATTGTTTTTAGGGTTAAAAGATATTCACTGTCTCATTAACTAGACCTAGGTATGTGGTAAAGAAGTCAGGCTCATCCGTTGTATCCAATACTGGAATCTAAACAAAAACGATATTTTGTAAATTAACGAAATTAAAAGAATAGCCTAATTTATAAATCGTATGATATTGTTATCTTTCAGCAAATCGGTTAATTTCGTCGAAATTACGTACGGAGCAACATTTAAACGATTGTTGCAACATAGGTGTGTTGCATTTAGCCCCGTCTTCCCCTATTATACACGAGCCACGTACATACTTATTATTATATAGTAGTGATAAAATATACCTAAGACGACTATTTAGTTAGGCCTTATATAAACAATATTAACCTACAAAGATCACATTTAATCCCGTACTTGAGCAAAATGTCTTTGAAATATTACAACATATATTTCTATTACATCAAGTTCAATTTGTATATCGCAAAAGTTTTTTAGGCAGAGGCTGTATTGAGAAGGTTGTTGCGCGGGGCGCCAAACCTTCCCCAAGGCCGCGCGGGCCGTGCACCCCCACCCCCGCGTCACCTAGCGACCAGCCGACGCCCCGGCTCCGCACATTTAGGGGTGTAAACATCACGATTCACTCCTACAGGGATTAGAGCCTTACTCACTCTCAACAAGTTTGTTGTTCAACAGTTCTGATAGGAGCATTACTCGCATATTATTTCAATTACATTATCGGCCCGATTCTGAAAATAACAATGTCTGGATCTTTAAGATCTTTATCCCAACACTTAATAGACGATAATAAAAATTAAAAATGTCCAGAGCGGATTTTGTAATTCTACGGCTCAAATACACTGTATTAAAAGATGATATAAGAAAGATTGTTTCTTACAAACGTATTAATTTCTTCATTCACAGCGTCCAGATGAAATATCATGGCTAAACTTGTCATGACCGCGTTACCGCGTATTCAAATCTTCCCATCCTGACATTTGACAGATATGTCTGGATCTTTAAGATCTTTATCCCAACACTTAATAGACGATAATAAAAATTAAAAATAAACGAGACATAGCTTTACTTCGGTGTTTGTTTCTGTAAGTTTCTACATGAGATAGATATAGAGGAAGGGAGAAAGATATAAATTGTTATCTGTCAAATGTCAATATGGGAAGATTTGAATACGCGGTAACGCGGTCATGACAAGTTTAGCCATGATATTTCATCTGGACGCTGTGGATGAAGAAATTAATACGTTTGTAAGAAACAATCTTTCTTATATCATCTTTTAATACAATGTATTTGAGCCGTAGAATTACAAAATCCGCTCTGGACATTTTTAATTTTTATTATCGTCTATTTAAGTGTTGGGATCTTAAAGATCCAGACATTGTTATTTTCAGAATACGGATATATATCTCACTGATGGGGCGAAATCCGGCGATAGTATTCCCAAGTCTGGGCTCTCTGTTGGGAAATTTGGGCATGAAGATTTTCTAAAAATGTTTAATCACCACTCTCAAGATTCTGCCGGTGATTCGCCGTATTGGTGGTCCTCCTATTAGTTTGCTCCTTTTTTCTGCCGATCGGCTGTCAATTCTTAAACACAGGATACATGCAACATATCGACGGTCCTTACGTATACTGTCGAATCTGCAAAAATCCATTTTCGTTTTACTATCTTAAACCATCCGATTTACCGTTTGTTTTCGGGTAATGTTAAAAAGAAGTTTCATTTTCCTTGGTTTAATTGAAACGAACATTGTCCAAAAGTTGAGAAAAGAAAGTAAATCGAAAAAATAATTTTTGCAGATTCGACAGTACACGTGGGTACTGTCGCATCGATATGTGTGTTACATATTTGACTTCTGCGTGAATCAAAACCCGTCCATTCCGGTGCGACCATAAAAAATACAAGTTTGCTCTAATTCACAAAGAATTACTTGTCCATACTATCCAATATCAGATCCAATTCTAAGGTCTTTACTCGAACTTTATATGTTCCTACCTACCCTTATTTAAAATCTATGACAAAAAATGGAACATTAATATAATGAAATTTGTTTTGGTTTGGTCAGAAACTTAATTCAATTTATTCAATACATAAGTCACAAAATTAAATGCTTACATAATATTACCTTTAATCAATGAATATTGTTAGTTTTTTTAAATTCTATATAGAGAGAGCTCTTGTCAAAATTGTAGGAGAATCCTAATACGGTAAATCCCTTCGGAAGGATAGAACAGATTAATATCAAAAGAGATATTGTTTAGTATATCAGTAGCTCAGCTAAGCTTAACTTAGTGATATTTTAGCAAGCAAATTTGCTAAGGGCCGGTCTTATAAACGAGAGACCGAATTTCCGTTAGTAAATCGACAATTTACTAATGGATGGCCGTTTGTTTATAAATGTTACCGACACTCTTCTTATAAAACATTTTTTAACCGTTCGTAAGTATCGCAATATCGTACTGCTCTTGTCTATGATTTTAGAGCTGTCAGAGGCGAATTATATCTCTTTTCTATGAAAACGAAACATAACTTCGTTAACATAATATTGATCCGAGAGCATAGAAACTCAAGGCGAAAAGCAATTTTATGGTTGGTGATAGGTAATGTCAGATTCCTGCGCCTTCTTACATTTTGCCCAATATCTTCTAGAAGCTCTTAAGCAGACCTTTTCAACAAGCTTAAACGGTAGATAAAATCTGCGTCATCTGAAATATTAAAATAATCCACTCGTATATTGAACACTCTTTGTCGTTGAATTTGTTCTTCATCCGACGAAATTGAATACAATAATAGCTGGACATCGCTATCTGAAAACATTTACCTTGAAAATATAGCAGCAGTCAGCATCAGTCAGCATAGTATAGTATTAATATATATATATATATATATATATATATATATATATATATATATATATATATCATATATATATATATCTATATATATATATAATATATCACACATATATACACGCATAAAACGCAAATTGACAACAGACCTAACCTTAAAAAATAATATGTCAATCTTTCAACTAACGGACGGTAAACTGGTGGTTCGACTGTCGGTATCGGTCGTCGGTAAAATTTTACTAAAATTTGACTTACGGATTATTATAAGACGAACACAATGACGTTCGTATCAAATTTCGGTTTATTTGATCTGACATCTAACTAACGGACGTTTATGAGATCGGCCCTAAGACTTACCAAAAACACCGGACCCTCGTGATACTCAGTTTGCCTAAATTTAGGCGTCAATTTACATGAAATCTTGTATTTATCTGTACAATACAGGTATACGTTAGAGTGAAAATATATTTACCAACATAACTAATCTTAATTTTATGTTAATTAAATTGGTTACGTATGAACTTTTTTCTGCACATTATTTTATATGTTCATTTATTTAAAGTGGAAAACGTTGCGAATTCGAAGGTAAATTCGTAACATTAATATATAATCGCATTTATATGATACATAAATATGTATATGTATCGTATTTTAGAACTGATTGTGTTTTAGTATCATTTAATTTTGAAGCCATGATTCCGTCACTCAATCTTTCACTATGGCGCTCTATGTTACTATTTTCTTACTTCGTCTGTCCGTCGAGACATTGGACATATTTAGGGGATTTAGGTGATAATGGATGTAATTCAATAATAATATTTATCATCGGTTTTTTCGCCGATCGCCATTTACACATTTTACTCTGATACTCTTCACACTGGTCTGCGCTTTAATTCACGGCATATTTTTTCCATACTACGCGGTGTCTTCTGGAGTTTCTCAGGTAGCTTAGTAGTCAGAGATTAGGTTTCACTACCGTACTTAAAAACTGAAAGAATTCAATAGAAATCTTTTATGACCAAGTCGAGGTATTTAAATAATTGAATTTTAGTTACAAATACTAGGTTTTGTACAAACGAAGCAACGAGAATATTCCAAGCATTCCAAAATACGAACATTTTAAGAAAGAAATCAAATCCTTGATTTTGGACAACGATGTATTGTAATATTGTCCACATGTCTCAAATAGTTGTCACATGTGTAAATGGTTTCTGCTTTTGTACTTTAATTTGGCTTGTAAATACTCCTCCATAAGCTCGAGCTATTGGCTCATATTATGGGGAGGATAATGTGATTAAAATGTAATAACATAGATTTAATTTATTATAAAAAACATTTTTATGTATCTATTGTATAAATAAAAAAACGAAAAAGGAAAAAAAATGTAACTTTCGTAAATCGAGTTTTCATATTGATTACTACAATATAGTTTCATTTTTTTATTTTTTTTTATTTGAAATCATAATTTTGGTATTTACAACAACCTACGTGCTTTTTACCAGAATCCTATGTCCTACGATCATCTATTATCGTACGATTTAAAAAAATGAGAGTTAGACACAGAGTGAACAATTGTACATAGATACAAAACAATTGAAAAACAAATTAAGAGAACATCTCAATAAAAACAACTAGACACCATTGCCCTCAAAATCAAAAAAATTTCACTCCACTACTTCATCCCATACATATAATATAATGTAAAATAATTATATGTAACAATGCAAAGTACCTCGTCCGAGCACAAGAGCAATGCTCTTAAATGGAGAGATGCTATGTGTAACACAATTATATAAGTTATATATTTTATTGTTTTAATAGACTAGAAAAAAAAATTGTAATAAACTGTAAAAAAAAAAATAACCCCTTCTTTAGACAAGAGGATTGGGACACGGCGGAAGTATGTCCCCCTCGCTTATATTTATAGTGCAGTTAAAGTATTTATTCTTGCATAGTTAAAAATCTCCTAGAAAATAACGTATTTTTACAAAAGATGTTGTTTTATTAATTTTTTTAAAAATTCCATTCCTTTCCGTTTCTCCAAGTTCAAACCGAGTCTCTTCAAGTAAAAACGTATTTTTGTAATAAAGCGCGACTTACTAAAAGGCATCGTACTTAATAAGAGTATTTAGTTTGATCCTTTCTTAATGGTTTCAAAATTTACAAGCTCGTAGTAATTTTTTAAACAAGTCAAACGTTTTGGGACCAGCCGTAAAATTTCAGTTCCGTTAGTTCATTTCTATAATTTCTATAATTTCAAAATTCGTTAAATTCATGTTTTTTTAAAGTTTTTTCGGGTGTAAGTGTGACATTTTCTCGAGTGTGGCAGCCCTGTTGCCGCCCACTTGCTCCGGCTTGTTTACTTGAAGTTTCCCTTCTCCTCCCGGGGGTGAGCAGCCCTCCCGGTGGCCCCGAATCATCTCACACGGCCTACAGGGTTGTTTATTTGGATTTCATAATTGGGAGTTAGAATAAAGAATAGGTAGGGGCGGATGTCGGGATCGCAACTGGGCCAGATTTAAGGTGTGGCAATATTCTAGGAACGCAAAAAGAATTTGCCCCCACCCCTGATCTTAATTTTGGGTACAAATGATTAGCTAATAACAATACTGCGGCCTTCGTAGTTTAGTTGGCAGGGTATTAAAATGTGTAAGAAAACAATTGATAATAATTCTAACAGTATGTCGCTGATTATGAAAAAAAGAAATTAGCCATCAATAATGACGTAAAATCAATGATTTTTATAATATTGCTACGGGACGTGACTGTGGGAGGCCAATGAAAACACTGATTAACTGGATATTACTCTGGATTACCAATTTATTGATTATTTTAATAAGTTCACAAAGTCACTGGATACGAACTAAATTTATACACTCATCTCATTGTCATCATCATCATCAATTCACACTATTACGCAATTTATCTCTCAATTTTATCGCAATTTATCTATGAACACTTTATTATCGCTTGTTAACGCTTTCGAGAATACTCCGTTCAACTATCGCAAGTAAAGTAAGTACTTCGCTTAATATTTCGCTCGATTATCCCCGACTATCCACATTGTGGCTTACCGCTCCGCCGTCAACATCGCACCAGTAGAAATGTCAAAACCACCAATGATCCACCGCGGCACTGGCCCCGCTTTTTATACGAAACATTTTAGTTTTTCAAATCTTCAAGAACATTCTTTAAATTTTTAATGTTTTCGAGAAGGTTATCGTCGCTTTCAGATTGTTACAGACATCTCTCGAATGTTGTAGATAACCCCAGAGTGATTTAGGGCGTTCTAGAGCATTCCATAGTGTTGTTCCAAAGTCACATATTACAAGGGATTTGCACAGTGCATAATAATAATAAAAAAAACGAAAACATCATTGAAAAATAATTTACCTGGTCCAACTCTACATTTAAAATTATAGAAATATTGCCCCAGAGCCTTAATAGGAGAGTTATTTAGGAGAATTCCAAATTTTATAGAAAACCATACAAATTTTCACGCAAATAACACAATTTATTTCGTAAAATTCGAATATAACTTCATTTCACTCTCCGTATTGGATTGTATCTCGTATATTCGTCTTAATTAACGTATGTCTGTTCTTCGTTTCTCCATACATTCGTCTTAATTAAAGGATTTCTGTGAACTGCGAATCTGTATCCATACATTCATCTTAATTTACGTATTTTCACAGCTTTTAATTTGTTTTCATTATTTGTTTGGTACTTTCAAATTACGCTCTCGTACACATTATTCGAGTGCCTTAAATAAGGTGATAGATACCGCACGAAATCGTTATACACTTTAATATTAAAAATTTGGAAGCTGCGCTATGTAACAGGGTTAATCGGGTTGTCACTAAGAGTATCGAATTTCTGATCTTTGATGGCAACGTTGAGAGGCCCAACACAATAATTATAATTGGGGTTTATTATCAGAGAAACTTTCATATTCACTTCAAAACTAATATAATACTAGCTTACCCGCGCGGGTTCTTTAGTAACTTTTAGTCATATTTTATCAATTTGTGTATTAACCTTAACATATAGATATACGTCGTTGACATTTTAATATAAATTTTTGAGTTCTACAACTTCTCTATATAAAGTATTTAAATATCTCTTACCATTAAGGCAGCGTTTGTAAAAAACGCATCGCTCGATCATTTTTTCATCGACTTTAGTTGTAAAATAGGTCACCACGTAAAGCCCTTTTATTTTAACGGAATAATATATAAACCATCTCCACCCTGAAAGTATATTCTAAATATTGGTGAAAGAATTTTTGAAATCGAATGAATAATTTCGGAGATTACCTACTAATCAAAACTTACAAACTTTACCTGTTTATATACATATATGTATGTAAGTATAGATTATAGGTTACTCTTGATCTTTTGAACGTCAAAATTCCAGGTAAAAAAACCTCTTACTCTTTCATAATATTGTAGATTTATTAGTTAATGAAGCGCCTCGTTGTGAAGGCTTTTAAATGTTATACAAAATTAAACATTTTAATACAATTTTTCACAACATAACAAAAATGTCTTATATACATTAAAAATAATATTTGTCTAATACTCTACATTAAATACAGAGGTATCATTACCAGCGGCAAGATCTATAGATATATATACTAACCTAATTTTCTACCATAGAAGGTTATATGTCTCATAGCTAGTAGCAAAAACTTTACAGGTGGATTCCTGCCTTGATAATTATCGAAAATGGTCAATGTTCAAGCAACCCTGACTAATATCAATAGTTATGGAGATAAGCAATACAAATTTCCATTTTTTTTCAACATTTCTGACTTATGGCATTACAGTAACTTATATCGATCATGAAAAATTCATTCTCTTTAATACAAGTCGAATGAAATGATAAAAACCCTGCAAAACTTGATAATAGAATTTTTTATGCTGATGACAGATAGAATAAATGGTCAGATTAAAAATATTGGAGGATGGCCCCGTTAAAAACCTCAACAACCGCAGAGCATGCCTGATTAGATGTATGAATGTAGCCGAAGCAAAAGTGGTGTATCAAGATAGAAGAATGTGGCGTTCTATCCTTTCTGGCAACTTTTTCAGTGAAATGGTTATATTTAGTTAATTAATATAATATAAGGTTATAGTTAGTAAATTATTGTGTAATCGTGTCATACTCAAAATTTTCATAAAATATTTGAAATTTGTAGTCAAATGTCACTGTAGGATCTTCTGCCAGGGTCAACAATAACCGGTTGACTGTCAGTGTTTGTTAAAAAATTCATAAGTGTACTCATGTATGCGCGGTAGAAGTTATACTGTATAACTAAAATAAGGACAAAATTATATTTTCTCAAAGTATTGAGTTGTAAAAATCTACGTCATTGTCGATTATTCTATTGAGTTTCACGAAAAGAATTAAAACTCATACTTACAGCAGTATTACCGCGAAGATATATAATAATTAGGGCTAACAGAAGCATTCTTAAAAAAAGATCGAAATATTCGTGAACTTGCATGTAAACAGAATCTGACAGCTGAAAA
Source organism: Agrypnia vestita (assembly GCA_016648135.1). Taxonomy (NCBI): domain Eukaryota; kingdom Metazoa; phylum Arthropoda; class Insecta; order Trichoptera; family Phryganeidae; genus Agrypnia; species Agrypnia vestita. The sequence continues at coordinate 68,494 of JADDOH010007234.1, read as the reverse complement.
TAATTAAATTTGCGTTGTTAGTTATGATTTCGTATTGCATTTCCGCTATACGATGCGTGCGCAACTTCCCATTTTTTATCCCAAATACGCCAAAATATTAGATACATCAAAAATAAAATAAAATAATGGCTAATATTAAAAATATTTTATATTTACAAAAATCTCGTTTTAAAATATCCATCACTAGAATCGTGACGCTGGAACCTGAGAGAAATCGCCCGCTTTTTTCCCGAATCCAAATTTTGATCGTTACAGTTAGACGGAACCCTAAAAACGCCAGCCACTTTCGCTTTCAGCCGCCGCTGAAGTCGACTCGTTTTGTTTTCTTCTCGGCCACTTTCCTGCACGACCGGCGGCGGACCGTGCAGTAGTGATGGTATTTTAACCGGTGACACGCTAACAGTTATTTGAGATTTGTATCCGATTGCATTCATGACCGACTGCTGATTTATTTGCAGTTCGACGGGCAACCATCGGTACTAGATGACAATTATATCTTGATTATCAATCATCGATACAGTCAAATACAAATTCCAAGTAACTGTACAGAAAGTAACCGGTTAAAATAATGGTTTAACCACCACTACCGTGCAGGCCCGCTAGGCGCCGCCGCCTGCTTTGGATAAACTCTCAATCCACCTTCTCTACTCTAGCTCGTGCTAAGTTGTACACGTATTAATTTGTAACAAGGATAAAATTTAAAAATGTTAAACTTTCACAAATATAATTGATGTGTAACAACTTTACGCTGGTTTACAGGAGTAATTTCGTGAATGCGACGACGGAAACGCGTAACAGGAAGAAGGAATGAAAAAATGTTCCAATTTAGAATTTATTCATTTTATTCGGCATTTGTCAAATTCGGGTTATGTTGAATTTAGATTTCTAATATCTCTGGATATCTTTGGTTTAGAAAAAAATTGTTCGATAAAAACAATGCATCTCCAGCATACATTTTGTTGATTCTGATTAAAAAAATGGTTTTAATTTTTTTTCGTCCTAAATGAAGCGATATAATATACCTATTACCTGTCGTGGAAAAATAGAAATAAAATCAGCTGTTCATTGGTCATATACTTTTCAAATATAAAACTGTTTTTTTCGTTTACATGTATGTTTAATGTATTGTACCTACCTATATTTTTCGATTTATGCCACTTTTTTGGGTTTTTTCTCACGATTTTAAGTGTAGAAATTCTCGGTAGAGTTCATATAGGCATTATGTATATGGCAAAATCTTTGAACTGTCAAATAAATTTTGCTAAAATAATCAGTTTGATAACGAAACCGGTCGATTTTAATAAATAAATTCTAGCAGTTGAAAATGAAATTAATTGCAAATCTGATTAAATATTATTAAAAACGGTTGCATTCTTTGTTTATTTTATATTTTTGTTTTTGTATCTTGAAATATAATATTATATAATAAAATTTTGGTAAAGCTGCGTTCGTTTACATACAAACATTATATCGTAAGAAAATTAAAAATAAAATGTTGGTAAAGTTCGTTTACATATTACTTTTTAGAATAATGCTCAACCTACCGTCTGAATTGAAAAAAAATCTCCCATTGCTAAAAGAAATCTTTTAATGGAATCTATTCCAGATTGGATTAATCCTATCGCGTACACACAGAGAGTAATGAGGTCTATTTCCGAATGCCCGGTAGAGCACAGATTTCGCGACAAACCGACGGCGAAAAAGTGACCTTTGCGGTGACGATTTATTTTAACTTTCTCCGTGGCTTTTTTGGACCCTTTTTGCCAAAATTCCTCGCAAATGGCCGTCCCGCGAGAGCGGCGGGCGTCCGATTCGCGAGGTGACGCGCAATTTGTTGCAGTTTTCATTGGCAGGTTCAGGCGGGCCGACACCTACCTGTCTAATCGGCCGTGGCGACATTGCAGGCAAAGAAATGCAATAAGAGTAAGAGACGCTATTTAGAGAGATTTAGAATATTTTGGAAAGTTTGCAATTTTCTCTCGACTTTCTGGAAACTATAATTGCGACTCTTGCGTGCATCCAAAGAAGTCATTTCGTGGAATTGCAGACGTTTATTTGTGAATTTTTCTTGACTTGGTTATTAGGCGTAGCGTGAATAGACGGAATCGTTATTTTTCTAAATGGTTGTCATTAATTTTAATTCAGCATGTGGGCTTCCTCACTGAATCATGAGGCAATATTTATTCTGTTCTACTATTTCTAAACCCTCAGATTACGAAGCTCGAGAAAGACGTGTTTGTTGAAGTTCTAATATTTTAATGTATTAACTGAGATGAGCGCATTGAACTTAGGTTGGTAGGGGCGTGCAGTGAGAACTAGAAGCATGACTTTTATTTAAACATGTATTTGGAAAAAAAAATTAATTAAATTTTTATCTGACAGAATTTATGAATATTATAAATCTGAATAGTATGTTAATTATGATTGGAATATTTCGAGATATATCTCTTATTTCGGTTTCTTTTCAAAATACATGCTTAGGAAAAATCCATGACACCCGTGAAGAGGCATTTACTTCGCATTTGTTTATAATAATTTAATTTAATTCGATACGTACAAACATAAATATAATATTTATGACAACCTTTAGCCAAGAATTACTAAAAAAAAATTCTTAGTGAGTATTACGATGGCGTGCATGCAGAGACTTAAGGATTTCATTTAGGTATTTTTTGAATTTATTATAATTTTACATAAACAATAAAAAACATTATCAAACTAAAGAAAAAATATTTCTCTTATTTTTCATTATAAGAGTCAAAGACTCATAAAGGGATTTTATACTTACTGCCCTCATAAGCATAAAGGCAGCTATTTGAAAAAAATGAGTTAAATACGAGGTAGGTAAGGTTGTACACGAAATTGTGAACTATTTGACATTTGAAATTATTTTAGTGCGAAAAACATCATATTATTTTTAAAATTTTCACAAAAACTGTATTAATTCTAAGCAATAAGACAGTATATTTTGATTAATTACAGTATATTTGAATTAATTCATGATCTTTTGTTAATAGTTTTAAAATATATTATCATTAATCGAAAAATTAATTGAAATTGGTATTTTTTGTTACGCAAAATTCGTAAATAAACAAAGGACTCGTATGTCAAAATAGCTGCTCTTGATTTTATCAAATCGCTACCTTTATGCTTATGGGGGCAGTATGGGTATATATTAATTAATGAGAAATATTATTATTATTCTTAAAACTGCAAGGTATAATAATGTCAAGGTGGCTGTAGCCCCTGAAAAGGGTGGTAAGTAAGTTCGCGCCGCTACCCTCGCGCGGCGCGGCGCCGGGTCGTGCCGCGGCCGCGCCGGGCCCATTGTGCATTGTGCGCGGCTCGGGGAGTATTGTTGCGCGGTCACGACACGACGCGGCGGCGGCAGAAACGAACGCGGAAGGAAGGAGGCAACGGTTTTGCTTTCATCACCGCCAGAGCGCGACCGAAGCAATTAAAGGAGAAATTTTTATTGCCGAGGCTCAGCGTTACAGTGAGACAAGTCACATTTTGCCGCGTTGATGTTGTACGGTAATATTTTATTAAATTAGTGATGAATTGGAGATTTTAAAATTAAAAATTTATTGGAAACGTGATTTAATTAGTAATTCTTGGTGACAACACACACATATATATATATATATATATATATATATATATATATATTATATATAAACTTCCAGCAATTAAAAATTACATATATTAAGATGATGATAATGATAACCATGAGATGATACATTTGCGCTTCACCCGAAAAAATTACCTATCGAAGAAATGCATTTAATTAAAAAAAATTAAGACATCGAAATAAAAAATATCAAGTATGTAAATAATGATCTACACATCATTATTTCATACCGTCACTGGAAACATACGACATTGATAAAAATACTTTTGCAGTATGCATTTAGCTTTTTTTAAATATTTAATATGTATATTTTTTCTCTTAACGCTTGTGCTATAAAAATAGAACTAACTTGCTGGTATCCTGAAGCGGGAGGCTTGAACCCTCGTCCACGAGATCACTCAGTGAGTGTCTTAACCACAAGGCCTACAAGCTACTTGAAAGGTTTTTTGACGTATGAGTTACCACGCTTGCCAGAAGGGTTGGTATCTTTTATTTCAACATGGGGAACAGACGCTGTTTATAGCCGCCCAATCTGGATCAGACACTGCATATCTGTTGGTCCGCGGGAGGTATTTTATTTTCCTCCTATCCTGTATATCTACAAAGTTTTCTTCTATCCACCACCCGGGGATGCGTCTCATGGCGGTCAGGCGAGATACAAGCTACCTAATAATTATAATTAATTTGCCAAGGTGTGTATAGAGGAAAATAAATTTAAAAACATGTAAAAAAAAAAACTAAAAAAAAAGATTTTGCAAAAACGTACTTCAGCCATTGCGCACCTGAACGCGTCATATTAATGTGGCGTCGCTTGTTTCCGCGAGCACACACGGACGCCTTTGCGCGTTTCACGCATCGGAGCGTCTGCACGCCGATCATGGCTCGTGGCTAATTAATTATCTATTCTGTTCGATTACCATTCACAGCCGGTCGTGCGGGAGGCCTGACGAATCGGCGACGATCGGGAAGCCAGATCATTGCGTATCATTATAATGTCGTATATTGTCTCAGAAAATCAGACCCCGCTCCCAAGGAAAGCACCGAAAAAAATGGAAAAATAATAGTAATAATTGTGAATATCCTGAAAATGTCTGGCCAAAGGATCACGAAGATTTTTAGCCATAATCAAGGCTCATTGAGACTTGACTTATTTTATTAATATTATTATTATAATTCAGTCATATAATATCGTCCTGATGAAGGTTGTCCACCCGAAACTTGTTGGAATATATAACGACAGTGTTTTTGGTAAAAAATATATAAATATCCCATTTTATTTATCAAGGTTCCATACATAGACGTATGTACGTCTCAGGAGTAAAGATAATATTTTTAATTAAAGATAAATTATAGAAGTCTCACAGAGACGAAGCTATTTATATGTGAGAAAAGTGGATGGAAGTCTCTTATACGACGGCTCAGGGCTTACAACCCGTATGAGCTGGCTTAAGTGATCACTCTACACAATGCAACGTTCACCAATTCCATCGAGAGGACATCCACACATTATCAAATTTGTGAAAGTTTTGAGAACCTTCCGGATATTTGATTGAAATAAATCGCGCCCACAAAACTGATTTCGGTGGCCGTGCTTTCGCTGTGGCTGGACAAGTTATGGAATAAACTACCAAACAAACTGAGACAAGCAGACTGCTTACCGCAGTTCAAAAAACAACTAAAAACGCTCCTATTTAGACAATCATATAGAGACTTATAGAAGCGGACCGATACAATAGTACCTAATGTCTCCATTCCTAGCATGCACTCTGTAAAAACACCTGGCCCTCTTAACTATAGTTTTAACGGTCTCTTCCATTTTTACTCCCTTTATATTAACTCGTGGCGTCTGCTTGCTTGCTTGCCGGCCTGCCGTCAAAAAAAACTTTGGATCGATTTTTGACCCTTTTCCCGTGATCCAATCGAGCTGAAACTTGGCAAGTAGACTCGTGGCGACGATCAAGAAGATCTATCAAATTTTCGGAATCATTAGAAAAGTTTGATTAGCAACGGCGGCCCGATAAGTCGCGGAATATTTTCTAAATTTGAATTACTCTGTCGGTATACATAATAGGTACTTCACTACGAATGTCGAAAATCTAAATTGACTGACTAATGTTTTTAGAATGTAATCTTCAAAGCATGAAGTGTCTTATCAAAGCTGAAAACATCTGACATTTTAGAAATATATTAAATTACTGTAAGTTTAGTGTTATGTTACATGTTTTAATTCGCCTTTAATTGTTGTTATATTTTACAAAGAAAGGGAGTATAATAAAAACTTGGTTTTTATGGGTTAGTTTTCGCATGTCACCCAGTGTATAAGCAATAGTTTAACAAGTTCTTTAGTAGTAAGTCAAATCATCTTATCACCACTGCTATTTAATCTGTACTCCGAGTCAATATTTAAGGAAGCCCTAGTCTAAGAATGTTGGTAAATGGAAAACCATTAAATAATATTAGATTTACGGACGATACAGTACTATTTGCAGAAATGCCCAAGACCTTCTAACACTAGTAAAACGTGAATGAAGCAAGAAACAAGTATGGTCTTAAGATGAATACTAGCGAAACAAAATTGTTAATGGCATCAAAAATATCATTTCCAACGCCAAAAATAATAATTTAAGAGTCACGCAATACAGGTATTTAGGTGCATGGGTGATTGAAAACTGGGATCCTTCTCAAGAAGTAAAATTTCGAATAGAGATTGCAAGAAGTGCGTTTCTCAGAATGAAACCGATATTTTCTAACCGTGACGTACAACTTAGAATGAGTATGGTTCGGTGTTATATTTTTGCCATTCTCTTAAATCTTGGAGGCATAAACACTTAACCAAGAACTAATCCGCAAAGTCGAGGCTTTTGAGATGTGGATGAGAAAAACGATGTAGCCCTCTGGCATATGGAGAAAGACCGAGAAGTGCTGCAAGCTATCAAGATAAGAAAGCTGGAGTATCCCGGACATACTATGAGAGGACAAAATTCAATTCAATTCAATTCAATTCAATTCAATTTATTTCACGATAATATGTACATGACAAACAAAATGTTTAAGGCATACATATTAGGAAGTATATATCAAAAATGAAAATATTTAATAAATTAAAAATAACATAAAATCTGGTCAAAGGTGTAGGAGAATCCCGCTTCGGAAAACCCCCTCAGACACATGGAATATATCAATACCCAAAGCGATTTTGTTCAGCATAGCTGTGGCTCTTCCAACAGGCATAACCATCGGCAGGTTGGTCCTGTATATTGGAATGTGAAACAATCTATGCTGACGATGTCTAGTGTAATTATCAGGAACAACAAACCAATGCTCTGCATAATTTCAGGATTATCGATCATACCGCGCAACAATCGATAAAAATGTGTAATCAAAGACACATTCCTTCTGGTCTCTAAACTATTGTAGCCAAGCATACCCTGGAGAAACTCGGTTGGGTAAAGCCAAGGATAATGCCCGTACTCTCTCATGTAGAGATATCTCAGAAACTTCTTTTGGACTTTCTCCACCATAAGAGAGTACTTGCCCTCATGTGGCCCCCAGATCATCGAGCCACTCTCGAGTCTACTCCGCACCAAGGAGTTGTAAAGAGTTCTGAGTACACGGGTATTCTCGAAAACCCTGGCAGTACACAGAACAAATCCTAACATTCTCAAAGCATTACCACTGATCGTCTCTATGTGATCGTGAAATGCAATACAGCCTAAACCTAAACTAAAAATGCGTGAAAAATACAGCCTAAACCAACTAAACATTCAGGGAAAATAAGTGGTAAAAGAAACGTAGGAGGATGCCGCATTTCTTGGCTGCGTAACTTGAGGGACCTGTATAAGTGTAACTCGACTGAGTTGTTCCGTGCGGCGATAAATAAAATTGTAATCGCCAGAATGATTACCGACCTCCGATAGAAGATGACCGTAAGAAGAAAGCCAGTAAGTTGTTAGGTAAAATAATGTTTGTGTAATGTGTTCTTGAGACGAGTTCTCTCGAAAATAAATAAATAAGTTTTACGGTAGCAAAAAAGGCCACAATTTGATGGTAACACTGTCAGGACACATCTCATTTGGAGATTATGTATTTTATTTTTGTCATGATGCTCTAAGATGAAAGGACATGACATGGCAGTTCAACTCAGGACATAAATATTGATATTACCACTAGTTGGCTCTCAGCCAAACATGACTAAGCAACATCACATTAAAACTAAGATATTATCATAGTTGCAAGGTAAAATTGTATGAATACATTTGCTTGGAGGAAACGTTTGCAATAGGCGTCTGCATTTTTTTTGCTAAATGCGTACGTCAGTTTGACATCTAACCTTCGACGATGCTCTATCATTTTGTGAAGTCACCATCGAAACGCTGTTTAAATTTCACTTAAAATGCTGTTTATGGTAATAGACTGACGCAGATATGACAGAAATTGTTTAATAAGTTTTGGTCCAAAATGTTACAAAAGTCTGCCCCAGGTTAAAAAATAGTAGTGCCCCAGGTTAACCTTGTAAGAACACGATATGGGAAGGGTTTTTGAATACCGCGTGATCTTGAAAAACGCAAAAATTTTTCATAACATCTTATATTATATTTACTTGCGGAAGAGGCTAATTCCTGAAGCGACAGCTATAAATCAAGATAGCTAAGATCCATCCAAAAAAAAAATGAAAGCTCGACCATCTCAGAAAAAAACACATTTTGCTGGTGCACTCCTTTATGTTTTGGTAGATCAAAACTATTTTTTAATTATTTTTTTGTATCCAGTTCAAAAATGGCGGTTATTTTATTTTAGGCCGTTTTGTGCATTTGCAGGCATCAACCATTTTCTAAATTACTCAGCATCGGGTTGTTCTACGCTTTTTAAATAAACCGCATTGTGTTCAGTACATTCAGGCCCGAATACAGAGTCAATACTTAAATGATTTAAAGGTTTAAGTATGCTTTAACAGTGGTCGATCAAGTCTACCCGAAGTGAAGACTGCAAAGTGTGATATAGATTCAGATGAGTTTTTTAAATGATGTTTAGTTTAAATACTATGAGACACTTTGTACTTTTTAAATGATATTTTTACAAATAAGATTATTACGAACCTTCCAGTGTTTACGTTTGCATGTGACGGATATAAAAAAAATAAAGCAACTAAGCTCTTTAAGAAGAGCCTAAAAACTATTTTTTTCGGGATGTTGCACCTGTTGAAGCGTCTCTTACGCAAAAACGGCGGTATATAAATTAACATAAACTAGTTTTTTGCTAAATGCTGTATAAATTACCGCTTTTTACGTGTCGGTATAAAATAAAAATAATGATGACCAGCTGTTCGGCAGACGACTGCATCTTCGCAGGTTCCCAACCCGAACGCAGAAATTCTTCGGCGAAATTGGTCATCGCTCTTTGAACCATCGGAATCCCGGGCACGGTGGAAACGCAAGTTTCCCTCGACAGTGTGCTAGCACGTGTGGCGGGCTATTTTCATACCACACGACACACAATGCAAAGATAGAGCGCGGGCTTCCCGGATTCACTCGCAGGAGCAGTCCACACGGAATATACAATGGATGGAAAATGCTTGTTATTTTCTAGCGTTACATTAAGTACTTGTGTCATTTTACGGGGTCATTTTTGCGAAAAAAGACAGGAGGGCCTAGCGCAAATAGTATTGCTATATTCTTAGGCTGTCACAAACATGTTGTAGTATATAAACATTAGTCACTTTAAGCTTTTCACAGCAAAATTGGACTTAAATAATTGATTTGCATTTGTACCTATGTATATTTTTTTATTATAATATGACTTTCAAAGTTTGTGCTATATATATAAATATATCTTTTTACTCTACATTATTACTTTTTTGTTTTTAAATTTCTATTATATTATGTTTTTCTTATACTTCTGCTTTTTATATACTTGCTTTTTACTTTATATTATATTATATTCATCTTTATATATTTGTATCTGTATTTTAAGTATTTTCTTTCCACTTTGTCATTATTATGTTTACATGTTATTATTTTTTTCTTTAAACTATATATTCTGTTAATGTACACTTTACCTATGTGTTGTAAAAGCCTATGGGGCGTTAATTAATTAATAAATAATAAATAAATAAAATAAGAAATAAATTTCACTGTAATTTAAATTCCTTTGTGTGTACTATATTTTTTACTATCTTTGGTTTTTCTTTTTCAATTTATCTGATACTAGTTGTGTCAAGACATAAGAATGTAGCGCTCCATCCTCTCTCGAGTGATTTAGTTAAAACTTTATACGCCGTTTGACAACGCATATCCAAGTATTGGTAGGTATACCTAAATGGTACAAAAATATACGTATTAGGTATGATTAGTATTTTAAAAAGTTTAATATTTCATTCATAACCTATGCGTATTTGTGTAATGTTTTTGGCCGCTCGGACGATTTAAAATTATATCACATTAAATAAATAATTCGTTATAATTTATTTATACATTCACTCTTTAAAACACTCTACAAAGGAATAATTATTAGATATGTACCTCTATTTTGTAATAACAACCGCGGCGATACTTCAAATAAAAAACGGCTTTGTAATATGAATTGCTGATTTAATTTTTTTTGACACCCTTTAAACAATGTAAAATATTTTCATTATAAATTATAATCTGCACTAATATTTAAAAAGGTAAAGTTTGTGAGTTTGTATGTAGGAGGTAATCTCCGAAACTACTCATCCGATTTCAAAAATTCTTTCACCAATATGTGAAAATTCAGGGTGGTTAAAGGCTGTATATTATCTAGTTAAAATAAAAGGGCTTTTCGTGGTGATCTTTTTACAACTAAAGTCGACGACAAAACGGTCGATTAAATGCGTTTCTTACGAACGCTGCCTTAACAGTAAGAGATAAATGAATGCTTTCTATAGAGAAGTTGTAGAAGTCAAAAAGACATAAAAAAGTCCGCGATGACATGTATCTATATGTTAAGGTTAATTCACAAATTGTTAAAATATTTATAAAGTATGTATTTAAAATTATTTTTAATCTCTAGGGGGCAATTTAAATATATGTAATGTGAAATTCTTATCAAAATAAATTTGTTTATCTTCGGAGGCTTTTTATGTAGATAAAAATTGCCATTTACACAACATTGTTTGGACGAGTAGTTTAGATAATATTAATTTTTCACTGATAGTCTCAAACTGAATTCCTCGTGGGCGAAGCTGCGGGCACAGCCAGTTAGTTATACAATTCTTCTATCATCGTTCAATGTCAATCTGTTGGCGCATGAAGGCTTCCCCTTCTTCTTCTTCTTCAACATCTTCAGATCTTACTACTACTGCTACTGCTACTGCTCCGATAATTTCGTCTACCTACTGAGACTTTGGGTAACTAACTCCTAGGTCGTATCTTTGTCTCCTAAATCTCATGAGTATTTTCACATTCTTACAAATATTTTTTTGAAATAATTTCATAATTTAAAATGGTTTGTTTATAAGCATGAAAACTGGTATACTTAGCTCGACTCCTTTGTTCTATGCTTAGGGTGCGGGGATTTTTATTGTGTTAATATAAACAAATCACTGGGTTGGACAGGTACTGCCACATTAGATATCTCATAGAGACGAAGCTACTTTTTAAATGCGAAAGTAGGTATGTAAGACTAATTTGGGTGTTCATAGGGCTTACGACCTATCTTCCAGCTGGCTTAAGTGATCCCTTACACGATGTAACCTTCACCAATAACACCCCGTGATAGACTACCACATCTATAAAATTATTTGAAGTTGTTTAAATGTCAACCTTGCACAACTTGTGCGAGTTGTATTTTACTGTTGTATTTTACCGCCATCTGTCGTTGAAATTTGTAATACCCATAAGCCAGTATAGATGTTGTGAGATATATTCTTCATATATGCTGTATTTTTGAAAAATTTGAACATACACAGGCACTCAAAATATTTTAATTTTATCAGTTTGATGGTTTTAACAGTTAAAAAACGAAAACGTATAAAAATGCGTATCTTATAAACCCAATGTTCATATCGTCATATCTCTCATAAATTTGTAAAGCTTAAAAAAAGCTTTAAGTACTAAACTTAGTTTGTTTTAAAATTATGCTTATAATTAGGGTATCAAACAACAATTACGAGACCACTCTTCGTGTTACGGACAGACAGAAAGATAACGAAATTAATATTATAGGAATAAATTATTTTACAGAATAACAACCAGCTTTTTTTGTAATAATTTTAAATGTCCACGATTGAAATAATTTTAAAATTTCTAAGATACGTGAATTACAGGTTGAGAATTCCGATCGAACACATCAATTATAATCAACTTCATATTCAGACAGGTCTAATTAAACTTAGCGACAGACGCATTATTGCTGATCTCATATATCTATACAAAATAATTCATTCTTATAACTTGGATTCTCCGGAACTCTTATCATCCATATCTTTTCACATACCGGCCAGAAATACCCATTCACAAGTATTCTTACACTGCAACAAAAGCAACACATCTCACTAAAAATACTCCACGATCAGCAGACTTTCCATCCTAGGAAACGAGCATGCACAAATTGCAGATATTCTCAACGTTAACTTAAGTCGTTACCGAAATCTCTTTAACGAATACTTTACCGTTAATTTATTTGATTAAATTTGTTAATACATATATGAATACATGTCTTTGTTCTTACTGATATACACTTTTAATTGTCTTTACTTAATTTGTGATTAATGTACTTGTACAGATAGATATTGTGTTATAAATTTCATATGTATACATTTTTAAATGATCATGTAAGCAGATCACTGTCATCTAGATATATATAAGTTTCTTTTATTGTAATAGGTGTAAACCGTTGATATAAAATAAATAAATAAATAGTAACAGTAGTACATTCCCGAACATCCGAGATAAATTTGCATTTTTTATGCATGTCTGACCTTAAGTATTTAAAAGAATGCATATTCATCGACATTAAGTCGATGTGCAAAATTTCAGCTTGATTGGATGACGGGAAGTGTGTTAATTTTCACTTTCTAGAACAGCGGTGAACTTAATATAAAGGCTTTAAAAATTCAAATCAAATCCAAGCATAATTTTTTTGAAGAATTTTCTTGAGTAGTGTAGTATAGTATTGTAAACTGCTGTAGTTAACCCATGAGCATTTAATACAATTAAAAAATTAAGTTTTGTAGTCGGTTCAATTGTGGAAGTCTACCTAGGCTGTGACGTCACGGGGTCGGCGCCCGACCGTCTATTGCCGTCGCACAAAAAACGGTGTGATTGGTGGAAATTATTACGTCATCGTTGCCAATTGAACGTACCCTTTCGTTTTCATCTCGGAAAACATATTATTATTATGAACCTGCATTCTTTAAGTGTGGTGGATACGTATTTTATAATATGGTAGCTATAATCCGCCAAGAATAACATATTTTTATTATAGTTAAAGCCGTAGATTAGCTTAGCATTTATTAGTGTTAGTGATAGACATTATTAAATAGAGAATTAAGCTTTTCTCGCCTCGGATACCTCTATTCTACTGCTCATTTCTACGATTTTCGCCGCTGTTCTTGCTCTTGTTATATAAACAATTAAATATTTCATTTTTGAAACGAATAGTATACATACACATCGTTACACTACTCATAATGAAAAAATATGACATACCTACTAGCTATAAGTCGTACCAAATGACGTAGGTACCACCCACATTTACAATGCAATGTGACTGCAGTGTGGCGTCTTGTTAGCGTTAGTGACGGACATTGTTACATAGAGAATTACGCATTTTAGTAAATTAAACCTCATCATTATTTGCGCTATCAAGTAGCGTTTGGTGACGGACATTAATGCATAGAGAATTATGTTTGTTTTTTTATTTGAAACCTCATTATTACTTTACACCTCATCATTATTTGCGCCACCAGGTGACGTTAGTGACGGACATTGTTACACAGAGAATCACCTTTTTTATATTGTATATATTTTTTTATATTGTATTATATTTATATTATATATATTATATTATAAAATGAGGAATTTTTGCACACCTCATTTTATAAACTTTATCGTATTTGAGTGTTTTCGTTTTTAGATATGTTGCAATATAATTTTAAAAAATGGCGGATAGTTATGAAACCACTGCATTTACCAACAGATTGCAGGGCCATATTATTTGACGCAATTGCATTGATTATAATATTTTTAATTTTTTTTGCAGGATTTTTTTCAACTGGATACTGAAACAGACATTCTCTTGTTTGTGAGAAAGGGAAGCAGGATTGCAACTCGAGAGAGGTATGTCCACATTATATATCTATCTTATCCTATTTACTAGTCTGTGATTTTATGAGGGGTATAAAGGCAAAGGCTGCAATATTCAAGAAAATTAAAAAATGTTTTGAATGCTGTCACCAAATATTACGAATTCAAAAAGTAATGAATTAGAGGTTTATAGGAAATATAGCTCTATCCCCTCCGAGAGCAAAGGCAGTGATATATATATAAGGATGTGTCACTATCAAAATGGCTGCTTCATAGGAAAGTGAAAATTGATGTCTATTTTAGACTGAAACATTACAGCAGACATTTTTAAATATTCAATTTATTATGTACATAACAAAAGCAGCAATGTCCACTATTTAGTAGCAAACACAAGAATATCCATATTTAAAAATTAAATATTTATTTATACCTACACGTATACAAAAGGAAAGCTGAGGCGCAAATTGTTTTTAAAAACTTATTTCCTATAAGATGATGGTTTCATAGATTCCAGAGAAATTTCCTTGAGTACTGACAGGTTTTTTGTATTTATCTCCTTTTTTTTATTGCTGCCTTTGTTTTTATACCCCTCATATCGAAGATTTTATAAAAATGTATATCACACACACTTTTTTACAAACCTAATCTCCTTAGTAGGTTGTCCGAATTTCATAATTGTATTTAACTAGCCATGCAAAATGATTTGCAGTCAAGTAAATTGTCATCTCTTTTTAAGTATAATAAATTACAGAGGACCGCTACAAGTCGTTGACCCGCGCACCGTACACTTGCGAGATGATTTTGTGTCCCGTATAACTTTTTATACCACAGCACATTTCTTAATTGTATTTATTGATTTTCGACACATTATTTTTTTCTAAACATTATTCATAATTTCTTTGTCATAAGACGTGTAATGTGTAATCATGTTATCTTCAAATGTTTATAAAATATTTATACTCTGTACTCTAATGTCATCTCAGGACCATCTATCGGGGTCAATAACTGTTGACGGTCAGTTTGTTAAAAAAAGCTTACCTAGCTTGGTATGAAGGTGGTAAAAGATGTGACTTGTTTGTCATGTATGCATCTATATTAACTTTTTTCTAGATAAATTACATCTCTTGTAATTGTAAAGTTAAAAATTGTAAAGGTAAAAAGAAAAAAAACTGCATAATTATGAAAATTATAATTAAAAATAAATAATAAGTCCAGCATTATCATGCTCGTACTCAACCATATACAGGGTGCGACAGAGCTAGTTTTGACATAAATGTCCCAAATCAACCGTTATGGAGCTAAATGACCTCAAATTTTTCATTTTTTCTTCAATATTTTTGACATCTGTTTGCACTATTTACAGCGAGGAAACCTCTAGTAATAGTACAGCGAGGAATCTTATCAATGTTTGAGCGACTTCCTGGCCGACAGTAGTCAATAAATTTGCGCGAGACATATTCCTAATGACAATACAATAATCATTAATTAATTTTACAAAATCGGTTAAATTGTTTAATATTTTTGAAGCAACATACGGAATATTATAAACTTAATTTTCTACTAAATAAAAGATTTCAACCGTGTGAAAATTTGAAACATAATCATTCTGCAAGGTCTTAATTATTATAATTTTACTAGTATTAAAGCGAATGAATTCATCGTTGATGCGCAAAATAAAATACTATAAAACAATAAATCTTTTATTAAAATCATACCTTAACTGTTATTTTGTATTCGTCGCCCTGGAATATTCTACTTGTCTATGGAGAATTAAATTCGCGCGTTTTGTCGATTCGCACGGATTCGCGAGTTCGCTATCTATTCTATTGCTCATTTCTATGACTGTCTTCGCTGTCAAAGTAAAAATTCCAGATCTTTATAAAATCTTCTAAACTTATTGAAAATGATATGTGAAATTCCTCGCAATTTTAGGATCTCGTGACAATAATATTCTACATAAGTTACTTTCATGATGGTCCAAATTTTTACAGAAAATAAGTCAGAAATATTGAAAAAATGCATACTTTGGCGTGGCTTATCCCCATAACTGATATTTTTGTTGCTTGAACATTTTCGAATCATAATTTAGGGAAAAATCTGAAAAAAAGAAAGACCTGAAAATCATTCTGTCACACCCTGTATAGTTAAAATTGTATATGCGTTACGAATAAAGTGTTAAAATTCGATAATGTTACATTAACTAGGATATGTACGCACTAACTATCACTAACTATGTACATTATACTAGTTTGATTGTGATAATTTTTATATTGGCAAAACAAAAAGAAATTTTGAAACTAGGGTTAAAGAACATATCAAAGCATCAACAAGCAATATTGATTCTGATTTTGCAAAACATTTAATAGAATATGACCATACGTTTGATATTAACACAGGTTTAAAATTTTTACATTTCAGCTATAAGATACCACAAATAAATAATTTAGAAATACTCGAAATTAGGAAAAACGTTAATATTAAGTCTAATATAATAAATACACAGACGAAATTTTTGCATAATCCTATTTTGAATATTTTTCCACTTAACATTCCACGTTGTCCAAATGACCCATAATAATTAACACCTCGACGCCCCCCCCCCACCCTCACCTACCCCCTCACCCACCCCTTCACTGTAACTTTTAAAGATCATTAGTACACAATAATCCTGAAGCAGAGAACATTGTTCTCGAAACATGTAGATTTTTTAATCTAAAATAAAGTGGTGAAAACAAAGTAATTTTATTTTAATAATAATGTCACCACAAAGTTCAAGCCTTCATACAAAAGAAGAAAAAATATTCTTCGATCAGTTAATGTAAACATTATCAAAATTTACACATTGTCCCTAACGTATAATATATAATAATAATAATAAAAATAAAAAAAATAAACAAATTCACTACTTATAATAAGTACATATTTCATAAAAGGGTTGAAAATATAATAGAAGAGATTCTTTTTCGAATGATAACGAAATATTAACATTAACACATACTATACTATAAAATATTTTGCTGTTAAAATAGGTAGCGCTGGTCCTTGGTATGTGTGTACGTCATCAGAAAAAAATCCGATAAGAAGGAGCATTGTTACAGTAAAAAAATTAAGTCAAAATAATATCACTTTTTTATTAGTTATCTTTAAAATATAATTGAATTACGCAGCGTTTCGGATATGGGGCCAACGCTTTTACGATAAAAGTAATCATAATTTAGGGTGTTGCGAAACTATACTACCGACAGATAAACGAGGCAAGCATGGGCGTCGTTCAAGGTCTGGGCGAAGGGAATCTACCTACCACTCTGTTACCCGAGTCCCTCAGAAGATTGTGAATCCCTCATTAAAAATGTATTTTTTTCTAACTGTATAGAAGTTTGTCATCTTGTTGAATTTATGATTTTAATTACATAGTTGAATATCAAAGCCTACTTAACGCCAAATAGTATTTTTTTGGCAAATCAAAAAAATCTTTTCAATCTTGTTTATAGCTTGAATACGATGAAATAAAAAGTAACGGAATAATTAATAAGGATATTCTGCCGTATATGTGTGGCCTCTCTGACCAGAGAGGTTACATATACACGGCAGAATATCCCAGAAAACTACTCGCAGAAGATCCATTTTCATAGTTTTGAGGTAGTTGTTAAATATATGGCTAAATATGTCACCATTTCATAATAAATGTGTTTTTATAATTCAAAATGCTTTGAATTCATAACAATATATGTGGGATATAAAAGCAAAGGCAGAAATATCTGTATTTAATTCAAGAAACATAGCCTATAAATTTACAGAAAACATGATTTTGGAAGCGATAGATATATAAAATCTAGAATTTAGTACATTTTAAAAATAATTAATACTCGGTATCTGCTTTCAAAACATTTTTTATTTTTTGGATATTGGTTCCATTGCTTTTATACCCCACGTATCATGTTATGATTTCATAGGTTTGTTTATTATTTGTTTTATATTCTACAAAATTAAATTCATAAGTCATTTTGTTACATAATGTAGAAGCGGTCTACCGGCTGTAGAAAGTTCTGCTGGTGACTATTTTTCCGATAGCTTTTTCTGTGAACTTATCAAGATATTTTATAAATCTCTCACAGAGACGAAGCTATTTTGTATGGGAAAGTAGGTATAGAAGGCTTAGTGTGTTTATAGGGCTCACGACCACTTCGTCACAGTATAGTAAAGTATACAATATGTCTCGGCAGTGTCCTTGAAATAAATACCTACGGCCGCTTGGTACTTAAACACGCACCAGGGCTGCTCATCGACTGACTCTTTAGGGTTTGGGGTGCCATAAATTGACGTAAATGTATGCGCGGGAGCGTCTCACACTGCTTGCGTCCGTACGTTACTGCAGCCCTGTGGCGACCGCGCAGACCGAAGTATACCGAGATTTCGAAGTCGTTTCGGCTGTTTGTATGAAGACGTAATACTGTATGTTTACTATACTGTGACTTTGTGTAAAGAGATCATTTAAGCCAGCTAATGATAGGCCATAAACCCCGTAAACCCTATTTTTTTTACATTAAATAGCTTCTGTGAGACGTCTATAATATATCTTGATTGATGACGTTCCCTTCTGAGGACAAAAATCCAGTTATTATGTTCTTGAAAATGTTGTAATTTAATATATGCTCTAAAGGTCCACCTCAAACTTATTATTGTCGTCGCTGTAATGTAACGATTCGAGCACAAAATTGTGCTGGATACACAGAAAATAGCACCACATTATATCAAGACATCTTAGCGACACTGCCACTAAAACTTGGCCGAATACGACGACATTCAAAATGTCATTTGTGATCTCGACGATCAGAATCACACCGCATCACCGTGACACGATCGTGAGGGTGGAGTGATTTCGACGATTGATGCGATGGCGTCACGTCACGACAGTATGATGATCATGACGACGTGCTCGCCCCTCATGAGGAGCTGGGGGATGAAGCGCTCGCAAGCCTCCATCCCCTTCCGGAAAGGCGTTACGGTGACGAGGTCTTGCCCGCGCTTCGGCGCGACATCCTTAGAATTTTTGTACTGGTCTGAAAGAAAATATTATTAATGAATAAAGAATCTTTGAATGAATATAATCAAGTCGCTATTTCACTTAGCGTAGTCAATCTTTTTTTTTTATTCAAATAATTTATAATTTACTACAACCCGATAAACTTGCTTTTATCAGGATAGGTAGTTACAAACACGGTCCACCAAAATATATGTATAAACATGAACATGGAAATGTAAATTTCTTGATACACAATGCCACGGCTGGTCCCGATAGATCTGACTTCTTAAAAAAATTACTACGAGATTGTAAGTTTTTAAACAGTTATGAAAAGGTCAAACTAAATACTTTTAAAAAGTATAATGTCTTAGTTGAATTCGCACTTAATTGCAAGAATAAGTTTTTACTTAAGAGACTCGGTTTGGAATGAAATTAAAAAAAACAACGTCCATTGTTAAAAAGTACGTTTTATTTACTAGAGGATTTAATTATGCGAGAATTAATATTTTTACCGAGGTAAAAATATCGAGAGGGGATTAACTGCAGAAAATAGGGTGAACGGTGCTTCGAATGCAATAATTTCTAATAGAAATATGTCTACCGAGGCAAGACTAGCGGTACATAATGGAATTCTGGTATCAGAACTGATGTATGGAAGTGAAGCCTGGAGCTGGCAAAAGAGGAACGAAAGTAGACTGAATGCAGTGGAGATGAGATCCTTTAGACGTACATATGTGTGGAAAATCAATTTATGATAGAGATAGTATAAAGAATGAAGATATTAGGAATGGATGTAACGCTGATTTTAGCATAATTAATAGGGTCAGGTGGTTTGGGCATGTTGAGCGAATGAATGAAGAAAGAATGGTAAGAAAGATATATAACGCAAGTGGTGCCAGAAAGAGAGGGCGACCGCGGAAGATGTGGCACGACCAGATTAACCAGATACTGGAAGACAGTCTCGTTAGAAGCCTCAACAACCGTCGAGCTTGCATGCGAAGATGTACGAATGTGGATGAGGCGAGAGTTGTATGTCACGACAGAAGAGTGTGGCGCTCTGTCCTCTCTGCTTACCCCGACAGGGAAACGGCGTGATGGTGAGTAAGTAAGCATTAATGTCTTAAAACATTTCCTAGAGAACGGGTTTAGTTCATCTATGTAAATTTTTATACTTCTACGTTGAATTTTAGATTTTTTATGTTATCCTTTCTATTGTAGCGGGAAAGAATTGGAAATGACACTGGTTTAGAAGTTATTTAAAAATTTCGAGCAAACGAGATCGGCGGGTCAAATTTTTCAAGTTAAGGGTGCAAGTTTTCTTACCCAAGCCGGCTGGCACTTTTTTCTTGATCTTCCTCGTCCAGGTCTCGTGTACGTCAGACATGGCCACGTTCCACTGCTTGTCAAAGGCCTGCAAGAACCCGGTGCAGGAGCCTCTGATCCCCGTCTCGTTCCTCGTCACCACCTGCGGATATGGACGCGTTGTTCATCAGAAATAAGAACCCCTCCATACCGAGATACCAAGATATGCCAAGAATACCGTGTTATATTCAGCAGGCCACCTTTACGTGAACAGAAGGTGGCGCTGCTATAAAAAGAGTGAGCATCAGCTCACTCGCTCTCTCTTTAATTAGCACAGTCTCGTTAGGGTCGGTCGATACCCGTATCGCAGAACACATTGGAGAATCCCGTAAACCACTTGTTCTCCATATCCCATGTTGGGGTATACTGAGTGTCTCATAGCTAGTAGCAAAAACATTAAATAATGAGTCGAAAGTGTTCAAGCAACCATGACATAATCGATAGTTAGGGAGACATGCAATATCATAAAAGTTTGCATTTTTTTTCAATATTTCTGACTTATTTTTTGCAAAAAGTTTAATTGTCACAACAGTAGCTTATATTGATTATGATTATGAAAAATTCATTCACTTTAATACAAGTCGAATAAAATAAAGAAACCTTGCAAAAATTTAAATTTATGAAAATCGAAGAAGTAACAAAATTATTATTTATTTGTTTGTATATGTGCACCTGTATGAAACAATTTTGCATGTCTTATATAAGAAAAAGTGCTCAAAATACACCGTATAAATGCAATTTATTTGCTGGGAGCAGGTATATTCGCAAGTTAAAATAGTAGATAAATTTTGATTGTTTTAATTATTTTTATTTTTGTGAGTTCACATTCAGTTAAAAATATTTATGTCAGTTGTGTTACTTAGGACTGTCGGCACATTTTTAGTAGTGCACAAGTAGCGTGGCATTTTTCAAAAGCAGTAAAAAAGAGTTATTCCGAAATAACGAATTGCCCGTCGTAAAAAAAGCCAATCGGGTAAAGTACCCTTCGAGCGCCGTTGAGGGTTAAAAACGTTTTCGCAAAATCGAAAAGAGAAAGGGTTTCGTTAAGAGTCGGGATGTTTATTTTTTTATTATTTTATGGCGGTTAAACATTTTTGGGACATGCCGCGTCGTAAAACTTTCGCCAGATAAACTCGGATAGGTAAGGTCCCTGCTGGAATTCTAGGAAAAGTATTTTAATAAGATTTATTATGTGTCCTTGGGCCGGGTACAGGGATACCGATGTATACGCGTCTGCTAGACCTCTGGCAGATGCTGTATGGAAGTTAAGCCATGATTTTAAATGCAGACAAATTCCGAAGTAATTAATGTTACCTATATTTAATGAATGTTAAAACATTTGCACAAATCCCCAGCTGCAGAAAACAACTACTTATTGTGTGAACATACATATAATAATTGTTTTACATTCGTTATTGCTATTGTATTCAATAATATTTATTTCCATCTATATTTTCTATTTACATCTACAATATTCAAGAGATTAGTTAAAGTTATATAGTATTTTTTCCTCATTTTGTTGTAAAGCTGCTCATCTCGGCACAGGTTGGCACAGAGTGGCTCATTTTCCTACAAACATCTATTCTAAGTTCAGGATTAATAAATCAAAAACCAAAAAAAAATGTTTACTAATAATGTGCATGTTTTAATCAAATTAAAGATTCTGTTTTGATTTGAATAAAACAATTAAGTTATTGGTGGAATTAGCGTTTAAAATGTAGAAATTATTCATGATGATAATTAGAATGGAAGGAACTATTTTTCTCTACTTCAGTTTAATTAAATATTGTATATTTATTACCTACTCGAGTTTCGAGAGTGACAGAACGTCACAGATTTTTTTATTAAAGATAAATAGAGAAAATATTGCTGTATTTCATCCATTTTGTTTACAAACGACGTAAGCTATTTTATAATAATACAACTTTATTAATATTTTTTTAGTATCCTTTTCTCACTCATACGTTCCACTTGACTAAACCGTCTCAGGAATCATTTCATCGTTATATCTACTACTCTTATATTTTTATACTTCTTTATTACATCTACTAATATTAGGTATATCTCCAAACCAAAGCACTGAGAATAAAATTAAAAAGAATTTGATACACAAGAACCTAAGCTAGAAAGTTTACAAATAATGAGATTCAGGCAAATGATAAATTAATGTAGGTACTTACATATATTTATACACAAAATGTGTGAACAAAAGTGTTTGTTCATTTGTTTGTTCACAAAAAACACAAAAGTCAAAGCTCTTGATAACACAAAATTATTATATTTTTTTTGTTGATTCGGACTAGTAATTAAATTTAATTGATTGTTAATAATATTTTGTTTACTTTTACATGCTTTACTAATTTCTAATGATTCTAAATTATTCAATTTCAGACCTAAATTATTTTTGTGTAATATAGACAGTCCTAAATTTTTATCAAAACCGTGATCATTTTCTAATAAATGATTTGCGAATTCAGAAAAACCACGATTATTCATGTAGGTGTAATTAATGAATATAAGTAGATTAAAATAAATACGTAATAATTTTTTAAAAATATTTTTTTAGATTGTTCCGCGTGGTTGTTTGCAGTAGAATAATAGTAACGACTTGTAGACGCGTAAATAAAAACAAACAACAGAATCGCGACCTTGGTACGCGGAAGTTTCTGGAAGCAGCGTGCCTCCTGAAAATACGCACCTACCTGTGCCCGTACGTGCCACGTTCATTGACAGTACCTGCACGCGACCATAACAATGCGGTTGTTTCATTTTTTTAAACAAAAATAATCGTGACTAAAAAGTAACCCATAAAAACCAAGTTTTCACTATACTCCCTTTCTTTGTAAAATATAACAATAATTAAAGACGAATTAAAACATATAACATGATACTAAACTTACAGAAATTTAATATATTTCTAAAATGTCAGATGTTTTGAGATGTCAAGATTTTGATAGATTCAATTATCATCAATATCGTACCTTATGAATTTCCAGCGTCAAATGATTTAGTCAGAATCAGATTTGAGTAATGTAGATTCTTCAAAACTGAGCAGAAATCTAAAAGAAATAAATTATTATTTGATTTTTTCCCAAAAAACCCAATTTTGCTGTCATCTGTGAACCAATTGTTTTGTAAATTTTCGAAATTCGTAGTGATGTACCTATTATACCGACGGAGTAATTCACATTTAGAAAATATTCCGCGACGTTATCGGGCCGCCGCGCCGTTGCTAATCAAACTTTTCTAATCATTCCAATTTGAAAAAACCGATAAAATTTCTAAAAATCCGAAAGTATACTAAAATTATTAATTTTTTTTAACGAAAATAGATCTTCTTGATCGTCGCCACGAGTCTGCTTGCCAAGTTTCAGCTCGATTGGATCACGGGAAAAGGGTCAAAAATCGATCCAAAGTTTTTGTTGACGGCAAGCAAGCAGACGCCACGAGTTAATATAAAGGAGGAGGAACTGAAATGAATACGAGTACCTATAACATGGCATTATACTTTACAGGCGGGTTCCTGCATTGATAATGAGTCGAAAATATTTAAGCAACCATGACAACGTTAGTGGAGATATGCGACATCAAAGTTTGCATTATTTCAATATTTCTAACATATTTTCTGCAAAACTTTGAATTATCGTTTAAGTATGTAACTTTATCGAATACGAAAAATTCATTTGTTTCAAAACAAGTTAAAATACAATAACAATATATTTTCAGATATATTTTCGCGAGACTTTTGACTTTATTGGAAGGAATGAATTTTTCATAATCGATATAAGTTGCTATAATACAGAATTAGTATCTGGTTTACCTGGTCTATTATTACTATCTATAGTAAGTTTATGTCTTTGCTTTAGAACATAGGAATCCTGAAGGAGGTAAATAAATAATAATATAAAAATGAATAGCATTATTATTACATCTTTGGGCGTCTTATGTACGTAATGTCTTTATATAAGAATATTTCTAGTTAACCCCGCATGGAAATGTTGGTTTAACTAACATATTATCACGCCGTCTCCCGGCAGAGTGGATAGAATGCCATACTCATCGGTTCTTGCGCATCTATCTTGTCTCGTCCGCTTCCATTCACTTCTTATGCACTCGCTCTTCGGTTATAAAGGTTTTCAACAAGGTCGTTATTTTTTTTATATGTATGACCTATTTAGTTAATCAATATATATATATATATATAAAAAGAAACCCGTGTTTCCCTATCCGCCAAGTTTTCTCCATAACCAGGCACAACCACCCACCGGTGGTTATGATGGTGGATAGCCCTTGGTGTCACATCGAAAATATGCTCGTTTGGTGGGGGTGGCTATGCGTGGGTGTGAGTGGGTGACGAAAATGTGTTTTCTAGCACATTGTTTTGTTATGGGAAGGCCGCAAATGCTTCAGATTGTTTCAAAATAGGCATGCCGACTGTGTCGGTGAGTCTAGAAGGTTCCGGAAAAACCTACTCTAGAAAGTTCTGGAAGGAGAAGGTTCTAGAAAATTCCCGAAAGTTCTATATGGTTCTAAACTGAGTGGCAGAATGTGCCGGTGTGTCTAGAAGGTTCCTGTACATTCGATAAATTTCTTAAAAGTTCTGGAAGGAGAATGTTCTAAAAGGTTCGCGAAAGTTCTAAAAATCTACGCGTGCGAAGCCGCGCGGGCACAGCTAGTAATTCATAATATTATCAATTTATAACTTTTATTAACCATTTATATATTCACTCAATATATTTATAATAATTCTATTTTTATTTTGTAATGTGACGTCTGCATTCTTTCTTGAAAATGTTGGTTTTTCTGTGCTTTTTTTTTTTTTCATATTCTCTGTTAGATTATTGTATTCCTTTATATCTTTGTTATATAATACTTGCTGGTCTGCTTTGCTGTCTTTTGTAAAGGCTTCATGACGATGGGACCTTATTCCAGTATCTTTACATTTTCATGATGGCATTAATGTGGTACGTTCCTTGTATTCCTTCGGAAATCAACCTAAACAAAAATTTTATAGCCACAAAACGCGGGTACACATTTTCTGACTTAGTTGTCCTGGGAGCCTACGTGCCTATTATGTCGTGCGGAGAATGTGAACTCCGTTCATCTTGTAATCACTTACTGTAGTATACTTATATTGTATAATGTATTAATGTTTTATTTTTATGTATCATCGTAAATTGTAACTGTACTAATCACCTTGTCCTAAATGACTATCCATTAGGGTCATTCTGACCTGTCGATAGTCTTTAAATAAAAAAATAAAAAAAATAAAATTCCTCTCCTCCAACTAAAATTTCGTGTCAGCTTTAATATTATGCTTATATAGATTTTCCATACGCATGTAAACATCACTGAAGTTTAATGACATGGAGTGAAATAAATACATATATCTAAATTCCCACACTGAAAAGCACTGCGGGCAACACAGTTCAGCGCGATGGGCGCTACAAGCGGAAGTCACGTACAAGTGCGATAAAAAATGTACATGATTGTCTTTTTAAGACTTTTTCAGTTTTTTATTACATTTTTATGCTCGTGAGAGGTGCGCTATT
Source organism: Agrypnia vestita (assembly GCA_016648135.1). Lineage (NCBI taxonomy): Eukaryota > Metazoa > Arthropoda > Insecta > Trichoptera > Phryganeidae > Agrypnia > Agrypnia vestita. Next base: position 42,661 of record JADDOH010007234.1, on the reverse strand, counting down.
ATAAAAAGGCCTATCGCACTAATATAATTATCATTTAAAAAATAACATGTAAATAACACTGATTCGCGGTATCGCATTCAAATTCCAATATCTCGACATTTCGCAAATATCATAATGTTAGTAAACTTAGTAAAAACCACTACCAGATTTACGGTCTACCGGTTTCGAGACGTACCCGTCTCTTCGTCAGGACCAACACTACACTACTACTACATTCACAACACTATACACCCCATAGTATTGTAAAACTATCACCACTATTGTTCACATGCGTGTTAGTCTTGTCAGAGAAATTGAACTACTGAACCGAAACCGGTAGACCGTAAATCTGGTAGTGGTTTTTACTAAGTTTACTAACATTCTGTTATTATGTCTAACCACAAAGTTAATGCTTTAAATATTAATAATAATATCAAATATTATTAAAATATTTCTTACTCTGTTTTTGTTTTGATTTCAGATGTTATTTTAGACATATTTTTAGCTTCATTTTATTTACAAATTGATTATTTATTTGTTATTATGCATTACTACATACGTTGGTTTTTACAAAATAGTCACGTGTTATTTACAAATCCAGACGTGGATTAGTGATGAGATTGAGATAAAACCACGATGAATTATTTTAACTGTGATTGTCACAAATTTCTTTTCCATTGGAACGACGATTTTTTTGTCATCATCCGAACGGTAAATTTTTACAAAAAAAATATGTGCACAACTTTTCGCACCCATAAATTGGCGCGAAAGAAAGTAAAGACTTATTTAGAAAGAAAATATCTGCGTAAGTAATAATTTAGTTAATTGTACAATATTCTTACCCGTGCTTCATCTTAATAGAATCCATTCATTAATAAAATGCTTGTCAATGGTCGGACTGTTACGGCAAACCCAAAATCTAGTTATATTTCTGGATGCGGGGTTCGGGAGCGTGTGTGCGGACAAATATTTAAAAATGTGCGGCCGTACACCCGCACACCCTAGAGGGAAGAACATTGGTCCTAATACATGTACGTAGATTTATTTTATTTATTTATTTATTTATTTAACGCCCTTATGGGCTTTTACAATACACAGAATAATATTTTTTTAAAATAACATAAGACAGTTAAAATAAAAATACAGTTAAAAGTTACAATAATAATAGTTAAAAGGTAATAATAATAATAATACAGAAAAACATAAGAAAAACATATGATAAAATAATAATAAAGTTAAAGGTACAAATAATAATAGTTAAAGGTAAAATGGAAAGATTTATTGTCCATTTCCATTTCGTTGGGATGTAAACAATTGTATCAGCTTTGTCCTATAAACAGTTATACTATCAGCAAAAATGTCAGCCGCCTCTGCTATCCGATAATCAGATAATCCGAACAATTTAATTTAATAGTCTTATAAATAAATACTATATGTTGTAATGCATTATATGTTTGAAGCTCATTATATTGGGTTTATTCAACATTGGTACACTCAACAATATTTTTATATCTAGGTGTGTTCTAAGAACACAGTTACTGGATTATGTCCCCAGAGGGATGATTAATTAATTAAGCTGAATTATAGAAGTCTCACAGAGACGAAGCTGTGAATATGAGAACGTGTGTGGAAGTTGTTTCATACGATGGCCTAGGGCTTACAACCTGTGTGAGCTGGCTTAAGTGATCACTTTATACAGCACCATGCTCACCAATTCCATCGTAAAAAAATCCATTATCAAATTTTGAAAGTTCAATATATGAATTGGTATACGTAGATTTTCGCAGCTGGTAACGATACCTCCATATTTAAAAAAATATCTTGATTACCTTTGTATCTTAATTCGGTACACTTATTCGAGTATACTTGTCTTTTCAATATTGTTTTTGTAGGTTCATTTTGCAGTACCAGTAATTTTGGCTACTTCTACTAATTCTCTCACTAGTCAAAAATAAAATGCTTTTGCAGCAGTTTGAGAAGTGCCCACGCCGGCTGGTCTTACAATACTGGAATATCATAATTATTTTATTTATTTATTTATTTCTATTAAATTTTAAGTATCAAATTTTGTTTGGACCGTGCCTGTCTCACTAGAAATATCTGTGTTGAGACAGGCATAGTTTACAATATCGTGTAGGTTCAAAACATAGTAAATATATAATAAAATATTTAAAGTAACATAATAGAAAAAAAAAAATATATATATGTTAGTATGTTTGTGTAAGTATGCCTATTTTATCTCTCCCCTTGTTTCGGATCCACTGTTTTATTTTGTATTTTGTGTTAGGGTATATATTTTTATTATTATTTAGAGCTAATAATCAATATTTATTTATTAATTTATTTTTTATTAATAATTATTATTTATAGCTCGACAGTTTGCCCCGGTGCGGTGGTACTGCATTTGATAACACCACCTATTCTATATCACCTCGTTACGTGTATCTCTCCGTACAACGAAAGCCTTGCGCGATGTATTTCCGACATTTACTATCTGAGCAATCGGGTTCTTTACGATTTGTGTATCTGCGACACTATCGCATCGGCGGGAAGGTCATTTGATATCGTCTGTTTCATCATTGACGGCTGCCAACCATCTGAACGTCAATTACTCGATAATTCCTCGAGAGATCACCCGCTAGTGTTTGTTGCGCCTGTACATCTCTAAACTCTGCATAGAAATATATGAAGAAAAATAATGCATCGACTATATTGATTGAATAGAAATATGTCTACCGAGGCAAAACTGGCGGTACATAATGGAGTTCTGGTACCGACACTAATGTATGGAAGTGAAGCCTGGAGCTGGCAGAAGAGGAACGAAAGTAGATTGAATGCAGTGGAGATGAGGTCCCTTAGACGTATGTGTGGTAAATCCATGTATGATAGAGTAAAGAATGAAGATATTAGGAATGAATGTAAAGCTGATCGTAGCATAATACAGAGAATAAAAATAGGGTCGCTCAGGTTGTTTGGGCATGTTGAGCGAATGAATGAGGAAAGAATGGTAAGAAAGATATATGATGCAAGTGTTGACGGCGCCAGAAAAAGAGGGCGACCACGGAAGACGTGGCATGACCAGATTAACCAGATACTGGAAGATGGTCCTGTTAGAAGTCTGAACAACCGTCGAGCTTGCATGCGAAGATGTGTGAATGTAGACGAAGCGAAAGTTGTATGTCAGGACAGAAGAGTATGGCGCTCTATCCCCTCTGCCTACCCCCTCGGGGAAACGGCGTGATGGTAAGTAAGTAAGTAAGTAAGACTATATTGATTAATTAAAATGATTTTTCAATGAGTAATGAGCCTATTTAATCCGTGACATCGGATTACCGTGTTCTAACGAATCACGCGTGAACGTCATATTCCACGAATCTGACGTCACAATTCACTTCTTTTTCGAGTTTCTTCTTCGATATTTTTAATAGATAACATATTAAACAAAAAAATGTATTTCGCGACAAATATTTGTATCCACCTTCAACAGAAAACAATAAGGGTGTAGATTTTACTAACACTTCGTTCAGCATCGACATCTAATACAAATAGGTTAGCTGAAGTAAATCGCGTCCACAAAACTAATTTCGCTGATCGTGCTTTCGCGGTGGCTGGACCAAAGTTATGGAACAAACTACCACCTAATAAACTGAGACAAACGGACAGCTTATCACAGTTTAAAAAACAACTTAAGACGCATTTATTTAGACAATCATAAATACCTATAGAATCTGACCACAACAACACTAGCTAATGTTTTCCACTCCTAGTGTGCACTCCGCGAAAACACCTAATTCTTTCAGGCACTTCCAACTATTATAGTATTAAACTTTAATTTCATTTCTTGCATGCCACCTAGTGAATAAATAACGGTAAATAAGTTTTTTTTTTAGCAGTAAGTTGTTTTGTAAGAAATTTTCTGTGTAAAGCGCCCTTGAGGTGATTATTCGCGAAAACGGCGCTATATAAATTATAAAAATATTATTATTATTATTATATAGGGTGTCTCGTAGCTAGGAGCTAAAACTTCTGGAAAGTCTTCTTTATTCAATTTTGAAAATAAAAGATTCTTTACAGTGTGGGTGAAATGTAGTGGACATTGCTGCTTTTGCTATTTACATGATTAGATATTGCTGTCAGTGTAATATTTCAGTTTAAAGTTGACACAATTCAAAAATCCTCGTAACTGACGTCATGCCGCAAAATCAGGTAAAATCCAAGATTTGTCAATACCCCCTATATACCCTACCCCATCTCCCTCTCTCCTCTACTAAAATTTATAATCCTTTTTGATAATAAACTTAGTGCATGTTGGCCCTTAGTTAGAGTAACACGCGTGTGAAGAGAATTTTGTAGAGGTGTAGGTGTGTAAATAATACTACGGTTGTGATGTGAGACGGCAAGGCTGAGAATGATATCGAAAGGAGAGTAACTGCGGGAAACAAAGTTAATGGTGCACTAAATGCAATTATGGCCAATAAGAATCTGTCAAAAGAAGCAAGACTAGCGGTACATAATGGCGTTCTAGTGCCAACCCTTATGTATGGAAGTGAAGCCTGGAATTGGCAAAAGAGGAATGAAAGTAGACTGAATGCGGTTGAAATGCGGTCACTAAGACGCTTGTGTGGAAAATCTTTGGTCGATAGAGTGAGGAATGAACAAATTAGAAGTGAATGCAATGCTGGCTGTAGTGTGGTAGATAGAATAAAGAAAGGAGTGCTGAGATGGTTTGGTCATGTGGAACGTATGAACGAGGAAAGGATGGTTAAGAAAATATATGAGGCGAATGTTGAAGGCAACAGGAATAGAGGGCGTCCGCGAAAGACCTGGCACGATCAGGTACTACAAGTATTTGAGGATGGCCCTGTTAAAAGCCGCAACAATCGTAGAACGTGTATGAGAAGATGTATGAATGTGGCCGAAGCAAAAGTGGTGTGCCAGGATAGAAGAGTGTGGCGTTCAATCCTCTCTGCCTACCCCTGCAGGGAAACGGCGTGATGGTTAGTTAGTTAGTTAGTTGTGATGTGTAGTGGTACTCAAATGCTAGTGTAGTGGCTATCCCGACGAAGAGACGGACTACGTCTCGAAACCGGGAAACAAAAAAGTAATTTTTAGTGGTTATACGGTAACATAAATAACATTTTATTAAAGACATCCTCTATATTACAGTGCGCACAGTAACCTAATTGGTACTTTAACTATCGCAAGAGAGAGATATATAAAAGCGCGCGAGTGACTCTTGGCATTACCATTTGTGTGTGTTGTGATAACCAATAAAAACATCGCGTTATAACGTGTAATATTTAGCAGTAGAGTAATATAACGATCGTAACAGCCGCCATATATTAGTGCGAGAGTTCCCCTCTAGGCCAGATAAAGTGATGTGGCCGTGAGCAGCGCCCCCATGGCCGCAGACACGAGTGTCGCGCCACCAGCCGCGCCACACGTGGACGCCGCACCGCTCCCAGTCCTGCCCTGATAAGTCGTAATCGCGAAAAGTCAAGTCAAACTAGTAAACCAAGTATTAAACCTCAATGCTGTAACACTATATTGCACTGTTATTTTTATAGGGTTATATATTACTAGTGTGTACAAGGTTGCTATTGTTTTTTTTTTAAGTAACTTAATTGCTGTGTACTGTATGATATGCATGTGCAAATAAAAGCACCGTCACGTGGGTACTAAATAAAACATCTCAAATGGAATAAATACTCGCGTAATTTTTGTGCAAGTGTTTTTCAACCTGTGGGTCGCGATCCCCAGGGGGTCGCCAAGTGTTAAATAATAATAATAATAATATGGATTTAATACCAAATTTATTAATCAACGAAAAAATAATTGGCTGCTACCGGGATTCGAACCACGGATCTCCTCCTATCCGGAGCAGGCGCCTAATTGATTAACATATATTATCCATTTTTAGAGCAGTCCTCTTTTTCTGGTACGGTAGGCACAAACTACTTTGTGTAACTGCCGCTAGGGGACGTCGGAATTAACGGTCAATTCATTTTTTATTTTTGGACACATTTGATACAACGCACATATATTAATATTCAAGAACACATTCTTATTATGAAGTTGCAATTTTTTCAGAATTAAGTTCTTTGAAATTTAAAACCAAATTTATTAATCAATTAGAAAGATGTACCGAAAAATCAAATCAACGAAAAAATATTTGGTTTTAAATTTCGCAGAACTTCGTTCTGAAAAAATTGCGACTTCACAATAGGAATGTGTTCTTGAATATAATGTGGATTATTTATATAGCGCCATTTTTGAAAATTTCACCTCAAGGGCGCTTTACACATAAAAACTCTTACATACCAAAAGCATATAATAATAAAATGAAAAAGAAAAGAGAAAGAAAAAACAGCTCAAAACATAAAATGATAAAAGAAAACAAAGAATATTAAAAATGTTCTGGGAAAGATTTTATAACCAGGTGCGTTTTAAGTATTTTCTTAAAAAAAATCTCTGAATCCGTATTTGTTTTCAGGGAGGGCAAAGAGTTCCACGCTTTGTTGACTGAACGTAGTTTTCTGGCACTGACTTGCCGGTTCCACAACCCTTCCTACCTTTAAAGTAGACGCTGACTTTAGGTATTGCTTGACCACAAAACCTTGGCGTGCGGCGACTAAAACCCGCCCCGCCCGCACCCGCACCCCTCGCCCTGTCATTCAGTACAATTTTGTATTTGCTCGGGAGCTGTGACATCTTGATTACCAATATACACTGAATTATTATGTCCAAAACATCCTAAACAGTCCGGGATGGTGCAAGAACATGCGCCAATGAAGTATTAAAGTTTTGCGAAGCTGAAAAAGTAAATAATGGACCGATATTGCCGTCTGACAGTTTGACAGATAGAACGGCCGCCATTACGGCTTGGTTTCTTTAGTGCTGCCCGACCAAATTTCTGTTAAAGGCTACGACACCGGTCACCGGACATTCTGTGCATTATGTATTGTGTAATAAATTTACACCCTGGCAACTTCTGTTACGCGACAGGGACGCAATTTATAGTGGTCGCTTTCTAGAAATTGTGTTTTTTTTTCACAATAAAATGATTAATTATTACATTTTTTTTATGGAAGTACCATTAAGTCATTTTCTGATTTAACGATATCCTAAAAACATTTTTTTTTCGGTTCCTTTAAGGAATATTATTTGTTTAAAAAACATATATTTTTTACAATTCCATTTTAAACTTCGGAATAGTAATCTTAAGAATAAACAGCTTATAAAGTAATAACAAATAAACATAAACATCTTGCTTTTGTATAATTTATAATAAATAATATTATGAGTTTTATAATGAAGCAAAGCTAATACTGTGCACTGGCAACTCTAGAGACTTAATTGAACTAAGCTTTTAACATGTCACAGAATGAAACTTCTCATCTCATATTCTTCCCCTTGTCCTATTTGGGTCGGGGACCCATTGCATCGACAAGGCGCCTCCATTCGTCCCTATCTTGCGCTGATTGTGCGGACTCCGCCCATTGTAGTCCCATCCTTTCCTCACACAGTTTGTACAGTTGCCTCGGCCAACTGTGTCTGGGACGGCCCACTGGACGTCTCCCCTCAGGAATTGCACTAAGCTACCTCAGTTGCGATTTTTCTATGAAGAGTAGCAGTGATTCAATGTTTAGATCGTCTCGGATCGTCGAGTTTCTTATTCGATCCTATTTCGTAACCCCTGCCACTCCTCTCAAGTACTTAATTTCGGCCGCTTGGACTCTAGAGCGAGTTCGTTCGTTTCATATCTGGTGACCGGGCCAAATACCGTTTTGAATACCGCACAGAGTAAAACTTAATATTCATAATTGTATTTCAACTGTCATTCAGCTTTGCGCCGGTCGCACACTGGATGCGTTTTTATACGAAATTGAGTACTACGTATACGTACGAATACGCAAGTACATTCCTGACCTGCGAAGTAGTATGAACATCGCACACTGTACACGATTTAGTAGTGCGTGTACGCACATATAGATGCGACGTCCGACACAATCCAGATTTGTTCGGAAATTTTTGCGATTTCGTACGCTGAATATTGAAAAATTTGTCAATTTGATACATGCCCACAAATGGTTGTGGAACCAAAGTGATTCAACTGCGTGACCATCAGCGCAGATCATGGCGGAGAATCTCTAAAGAACTAAAAATACCTGTAAGTTAAATAATTTGGTTTAATGTTGAAAATAATAAGAATATTGATGTGACACGAATTTCGTGTTCACATCTCTATTTTTCTTTTTAAAAAAAAAATTAAAAATGAAGGTGAGGTATAATTATGTACTACGAACAATTTTTTTTAAAAACATTTCTCCAATGTTGCACTTCGATTCTCCCCAGCATTTGTTGCATGAAGTTTAATATTATTTAAGTCTGCCATAATATGATGCAATTTACCAAATTCATCCCTTCTAGTATATTATATTTCGTTCACCCATTTGGTTCTACGATGCCGACGACGTCGTAGCAGCCTACGAGTAAGAAGAGAGTTTTCAAGAAGATACACATTATTCATTTGGCACAAACGTTATTGGAGAAATGCGAAAAGTAACTGATCGTGACCAACGCAAGACGCAATCAATGTGCGCGCTCATACGTACGAAAATAATCGTACGAATACGTACGTAATAATTCGTATCCAAAGTGCGACCGGCCTTATTGCTTTTGTCCACAAAATTTGGTTATTTTGCAAACACACTGTAGTTAATTAATTATATTTTGTTGGCACGATTCAGAGAAGGATTTTATTTACAGTGCAATAATTTTACCGCTGCAGCGCACTTACGCACACGTGACCTTCGTTACCGCGCGCGTTGACAATGTGACAATGTGTTATTTCGCATACATTTAACCCCGCAAACGCTCGAGAAGGTTAACCCTTTTAGCGATAAACAAAAACGTCTCCGAATAACTTGACATCGCGTCAGTTTTTTTGCGGGTAGGAATCATTCGTGAAAGGCAATTGTTGAAAATGGTTTCCGGTGAAAATTCAATGCAAACGGTATATCAAAAATAAATTATTTAAAATAAACAATCGGCCGTAATCTGAAAATTGCAATATTGCTATTTATATTGTATCTTGACAGTTATTGTATAACGTTATAACGCCGTCGATGTTGACGTTTTAAGTTTGACAGGTTTGAAATTAATGAACTCGATCAATCAGAAAGCTCAAAAACGTTAAGTACTCACAATTTGTGACTTGATTTGTAATTGTTCGGAGGGTTTTCTTTGTGCATAAATTTTTCTTTTTCCTACATTTATTTCTCAATGTTTTGTAATGCAGTGATTATTGGGTTCCAGTCTGATGTTGTTTGTATTGCGAACTTAATTTTTAGTGAACTTTTTGTACTTATGTATTGTATTCTTATATGTATATATGTTGGACTGTTTTATTATGTTATACATTTTGTTATCCAACGTTTTATATCTATTTTATATCAATCTATTATTTATTTGTATTATGTACCTTTGAAGGCTTTATAGCAGTTTATTATTTAAATAAATAATATCTATACCTAATCAAAAACCGATCCAAATAAACGCCTCCAAATTCTCCTTTCAAAAACGTACAGTAACATTAACTGAGGTTTAACCGAATAAGGTTAAACAAACAGACTTTTAACAGAGTCAAGGTGATACCACTGTCAACTATAAAATAAAATTACGTCGAATTATTAAAACAAAACTAACTATTAATATAATATTAAATTTGATTATATTGAACTGTAGTATGCAAAGGGTCAACTAACAGTAATAAATGACATTTTGAGACAGCATGATGCGGAAAATTTATTATTTATATTTTTCTATGTATCATCAGGGATTATGACTTATGGGGGATCAAACAATGATAAATCAATTCAAATTGTTTAAATTATTATATACAATGTGTTCGTGTGTCCTCGATTCATGGCCACAGAGAGATAAGAATCTGACAGAGGTGAAGTGGCCTGGGCTTGGGAAGGTGTAATTCAAAGTATTGTAATTCAGCTTATATTGGGGGTTTTCCACCCACGGATCCTGAACCTGTGACCCTTGGATCGATTAGTAAATGCTTTATCACTAATACGCGGCGTACAAGATTATCATTTCATGGCAATTTTTACGAAGCCGCAATCCCTGTCCGATCAATTAGATCTCCAACTCTATTTCACAATTTCAATAGATTCAGTAGGGAAACATTGGTAACTAAAATCAGATATTAATGTTAGTTGAAATCAAAAAAGAAAATTATAATCAGTTAAGTTTCGAATTAAAAGAAAAAAATTTATTTACACATTTCAAAGAGGGTGAGCGGAAGGCTTTCGAGGAAGGATTGTGAACGTAAAAGTTTCAACATAAATAATGGAAAGCTATCTTAGAAAATATCAATTAAGGTTCGGTGCATTAATTTTTATATAATTGATTGATACAGAAATGTTGTATATAAAATAAGCAATTTGATCGTGTACTGTATTTGGAGCAGTTAAGGTGTATTTGTTCTAGTAAGTTTGGCGAAACATTAAGATTATTCAAAATTTAGTAATGATATATGACTTGATGGACATGGTGTATCATGATTATGCTCAGCATATTTACTATAGCTAAATCCCAGTGACATCGAAAGTTATAATTTTTTTGTTGAGTTTTATGGGAAAAAAATGGAGTTAATTTTTTTTTCAAAAATTGGGTGAACGAGCTCTCGGTGCAGATTATTACAACCGTGGGGACAGAGCCAACGGCAGACAACAATGGAAAGTGTCAAAATTTTGCATGTAAAATGGCCAAAAGAAAGACGGCACGATTTTAGTAAGATGGCCCCTGGAGCGAATAGTTAATATTAACTGATTACGAAATGTGACTTAACTTCGTGCAACATTAATTATTATCGTAAGAATATAAAAATAAAAATTACTCGATAAGCAGCGCTGGCGTAATCCACGCGAGGACAATCAAACAATTATCGCCGGCTGCACTTCCGATATGGCAACACTTGCGCGTCCTGCCGCCAGCGAAAAGAAAATAAATCATTAAATGCTTAATATAGTCGCAAATCGCAACACTTGAAATACAAGTTTATACGCGTCTTTCTAAAGTCAAAATAAATATGTAATAAATAATTATTTCAGCTATGAGCACGGCGTAACAGAATAAGTCCACAATACTTGCTGTGATGTTTGTGCTTTTCAGCGTGTGAGGGTCCGATATTTCCGATAAAACACTTCAAGAAGAATAAGACGACAAATACGACAATAGGTTTCTCCCGCGACCAAGCCCGTCAATCCCGTATCGACTCCCGCGACCGACACATCCGCACACACACAGGACCACGTAACACACGCGCGCACGTACATAGAGATTCCTGCCTAAATAAAAAAAAATGTTGCATCATGAATGATTTTATATCAAAAGTTGCGGAGAAAAGCCACTTGCATTTTTTTCAATATTGCACTACCTTGAAAGTAACATATATCGGATGTTAAAAATGCATTCGCTTAAATAAATGTCAAATGTAATGATTAAAACCTTGTAGAAATTTGAATAAGAATTTTTCCGCATTGAAATTTGTCTTAAACATACTTATTGTATATATATATTCATATTAAATTCTTATTTTACTTTCTTGCACTGTCCCAACTCATTGCCTACGGAGGCTGTTGGGGTCGGCTCTTCTCGTTCTCAGGCTGTATCTTCTTCGGTTAAGGGTGTCGTTTTCTCTGTAGGATTTTGGAGCATCGAGTCGTCAGGAGTTCTTTGCTATTCCTCTGGATGGCTGTCGATGAAGCTCCATAGACATTGCCTGCTTCAGCGTGTGGTCTGGCGGTCTCCGTCTAATGTGCCCAAACCATCTCAGCTGTCGTTCTTCCAGCTGACTGTTTATGTCCGTGAAATTTAAATCCTATTTTTTAGTGTTACACCTGCCGACTATGTGTGCATTCGCATTTTTGTTGTTTCAAGTTGCCTAGGTGGTGCACATAGTCCAGCATTCGGAGACGTATATTATCGCGGGTCTAACAATAGTCTGGTAACATATTCATATTAAATTATACTTAACATATTACATGTGTCATAGGAAATTTTATTTTCGCAATAATAAACTATTTAACTTAAAATTTAAAATATTTAAATTTACTTTTGGTAGTTTAATTTTTGATCATTATGGGAAATTTGTTTAGTAGGCTCAAAATACTTGTACCTGACGTATCTTTGTCGTCTTTTGCCGAGTTTAGAATTACGATTGAATCTGTTTTTATGTGTTTATCATCCTAAAATTCATATATCGTTATTAGAAAATCAACTTTGTTGTGGATTGGATAAATTTTATTATAATTTAAATAAATTGAACGTCGACAATCCAACTTATTGGCGAAATTAACTGGACAGTTGACAGATATTGCCATGTATTAGAATAGTAACAGAAAAGCATTAGTAATTTATTATTTTATGAGAAGATGTATGAATATAGCCGAAGCAAAAGTAATGTGCCAAGATATAAGAATAAAGCGTAATATCCTCTCTGCCTATCCCAGCGGGGAAACGGCGTGATGGTTAGTTATTATTTTAAAAGGCAACACGTCTATTAAAGTCGGGAGAAGTTCCGAATGTAAGTTGGGAAGGCAAATAAATATAGGTAGTTATAATTTACCTAACTTGATATTACATATAACAAGATTTTAATCCCGGCACGAACCACTAGATTTCAATACAACACTACGACTGTATCCTAATTTCCTTTGTTTTACTCTCATATTGAACGACCATTGTTTAGTGCGCGCAATTTATTTATGATTTAAAAATAATTGTCTGCAATATTTATGTTTGGTTGTGAGGCACAATGCGCGTAATTGGCTCTATAGACTACATATTGTTCTTAATTTATTGTTTTCCGGGTTGCAACGTGTTATAAAATCATCGCCTAGCCGTTGCATAAATCTTCCCTCACCACGGCGGCACTAACTAACACCCGCAGTCACGGCCGCCTCAGTGTCAACACAGATAACGCGCCTTACTATCGCGGCTCGGCCATAAACTACTCTATAACACTTTGAATCATCCTCCTCCGATTCCGAAGGCGACAAAGAAAATAACACTTTTATCAATTTCAACACGTCGACCCGTTTCGAGGTTACTGTGTCTTAGTCAGAAAGGACGCACACTAACTGAATCATAAAATAAAAGAGACAACTTATGTACAATCAGGAATATAATAAATAACGGGTTACTAGTTAAATTTAATCTAGTATTTATTATTTATAGGCAAAATAAAACGTGTGGCCTGTCTCTAAAAGTTAGTCAGAAAACTCTGAAAAATTACCTTTACTGGGGCATCTAGTGTTCATTTATTCTAACTAACATCACCGCGTTTCCCCGCAGGGGTAGGCAGAGAGGATAAAACGCCATATTCTTCTATCTGGCACACTAATTTTGCTTCGGCTACATTCATACAAGTCTTCTCATGCAAGCTCTACGGTTGTTGAGGCTTTTAACCGGGCCGTCCTTTAATATTTGTAGCATTTGATCATGCCAGGTCTTTCGCGGACGCCCTCTATTCCTGTCGAGATCCAGAGCTGACGATCCAATTTATCTGCATCCTAAAGGTGCACTTCCTGGACTTGCATAAAACGCCCAAACCATCCGAATAAAGCCATCATTCTTCGTGTAATTTAGTGTCCTCGATGCTGCCTTGCGTGTTTCTTTCTATTTCCCGAAGGATTTCTGATGAGTGATTTTCTCAAGGAAATCGCTCCGTGGAGATGATAATCTTTCCATGAACAAATTTTATTTGTATAAAATTGATTTAATTTAACCGCAAATATTTATCATTTTTAAACCTGTTTATTTGTACGTAAGGAAAATCAGTTTCTTAATATTTCTATCACGCGCGCGTCTATGGAGTCACAGACATTTATAATAGACCTTCGTCAAATGCAAATGATTCACTTTATTACTCCGTATGGCGGGTAAATGTTCTTTTTTTTACTGTCTATGAATGTTCGTTAGAAAGTATAGAATAAATTCTATATAAAAATACTGTCGTGAAAAATATATTACAAGAATGTAAAAAATACTCCATGTAAAAATTTACAGTACAAGTTTGGAAAGAAGTTTATAAATTATATATAAATATAGTTTGCAATGGATGCAATATCTCGAACATTCTGAGGAAAGGTCATATGTTCCTTTGTCCTTTTGTCCATGGTCCTTTGTCTAGTGATGATCTAAAGCATTATTGCGACTGTGATTGGGGTTCGATTATAACGTTGATGGTAACTTAGATTTAACTATTTGACATTTTAACAACACTATTTCTGTCATTTCTGAATTTTTTTGTTTGTTTAAAACTGCATACCATTTGTTCCTGTGTTGTGTTATCTTAAAATTCCTACCATATTTGATGATAAATCTATTCAAGACACTATGCATTATCATCATTACCATAATTAAAAGTTGTTTTTTATCTTTTTCGACGAAGATCTCACTAAGCGTTTCCTATTTTTTTTTGTCTTTTTTTCATAATCGCTAGTACATTCGCAGAATTTGATGATTTCTTCAGTTCAGTGGCTTTTAGGCCATTATTGGCATAGGTTCGTCTTATGTACGTAGGAAAATCTTAGGTTTTGAACCTGACCTCTGTTTATGTAGGAAATGATTACAATAAAAAAGAAAATAATTACACAGGTAGTCGGAGACAGAATATTAATTAAAAATAAAACTAATTTTAATAAACAGTTTTGGAAAAAAAATTGACCTACGTATTGGCATTAAAAGGGTTATAAACGTACTAAAACATATTTCTGAATTAATCATTACCACTGCAATGGTATTGAAAAAACTCTCGTCACGGTGTGCGAAAGAGACGCCGCTATACAAAGTCCGACGAAACGTATTGCGCCATCTCCCTCCGCCAACCCTGACTGCGAAGGTCGGGACCTTGCGTGAAGAGTGAACGCGATATTAATTAAAAAGTGTTCCTCATATTGTTGCATCAATTGGTCGCGAGCCGTCGGGCATTATACACGCTGAAGACAGCCCGAGACAGGTCGCCTGTCGCGGGTCAGGTCAGGCTGTGACGGTGTTGCGTCTTCGCCCCTATACGGTATTTTGCGTAGCTCGTTTGGCGTGATTGAACGAAATTTATAGTACTTGCGTGTAAGCTGTTTTTTTAGTGCGTAGTAAAGTTTAATCTAGACATTCAATCGCATGCAAAAAAAAAAAAATGATCAAAGTAATATGAAAAAAATATTCAATATCCTCAAATTAGAATATGGTTAGGTCATGTGGGAGAGAGATAGAGGACCTCTCTGAAAGACCCGGCATGATCCGATAAACCTAATATTGGTCGACGGTCCCTTTAAAAGCTTGAACAACGGAAGATACGTGAAAGTGGACGAAGCAAAAGTCGTGTGCCAGAACAGAAAAGTGTGGATTTCTATTCTCTCTGACTATATTACCGCGATTGGTTAGTTAGTTCATTAATCATATTTTGGTTACAAATTCACAAAATGTACAATAATTAAAAATGCATTGGGATGTTTTAGTAATAGATCGAAATCAGCTGGAAATATTTCGCTACCTAAATGTAACACTAGCACAGCCCAACATCATTTGACCCATCAAGGAGTATCATTTTTAACGCTCTTCCCAGTGAAATGAAGACAGAAAAAAATGGGAATTTCAAAATTAAATTGCAAAATCTACTAAAAAAATCCGTCACAACACCGCAATGGACAAAAATCTTATTCAAAAACAATTTATATATACTATTAAATGTTATTACAAAAGGTACCTTTATAATTTTTATAATCTAATCTGATGTTTGTAGAAACATTGTATTTTTCTTACATTATATCCTTTTCACTATTCTAATATAATGATAGTAATGATTCTTTTAACAATATATATGACAATGAACACGATAATTAAATACACTCATTTTGTTATTCAAACATATGACGCGTAACTAACACACTTAAAAAACGCTCATAAGAATATATGTAGTGTAACTTCCTTATTGCGAAGTATATATTTGACTATTGCCATGATAAAAAATCGTTGAAGAGAAAATGAGAACGGTAGAAGAGACGACGGCCTCAATTCGGCTGTGACAATTTTAACAGTCACTACCAGATACTAAGTCGGCTGTGACAACGTTTAATAGTCACTGCCAGGTACTAAGTCGACTGTGACAACGTTTAACAGTCACTGCCAGGTACTGAGTCGGCTGTGACAACGTTTAATAGTCACTGCCAGGTACTAAGTCGACTGTGACAACGTTTAACAGTCACTGCCAGGTACTGAGTCGGCTGTGACAACGTTTAATAGTCACTGCCAGGTACTAAGTCGGCTGTGACAACGTTTAATAGTCACCGCCAGGTACTGATTCAATGTGGAGTAGTCAGTCTCTGCTGGAGAAATTTGAAAAATTCAAAGCGAAATATTTTTTTAGTTAAAATACATACTATCAATTGTTCTTGAAATCCAAAGTCACCTTTATTATTAAATTCGACAGACACTTCTAATCATAGTTTTTGTATTCTCGACACTTTTGGAATTCATTTCCAATATTATTTATGTTGCTTTAATTAAGTACAAATTCAACATGAAACTCCCTAAATATTATCCGAAATGGTTTTTCCTAAGCATGTTCAAATTAATTTGGTAAATAGCTCATTTTCTTGGAAAACCAGGTATTTCTGCACGCAACTTTTTGTATCTTTCGTATTCTGAGAATACAAAATTCGCAGAATTTCGTCAAATACAAATGTGCTAGTAATTTTAGAAATAAATAAAGTTTATTTAAAGTTTTGTGAATCGTCATCTACGCAATAAGGCAAGATTTTATTTTCAACTTTTAGGGAGATGTGTGAAGAAAGAATAAAATAAAGGCAGAAAGAAGGGGAAGGATCTAGCTATTCTGAACTGATCTGATAATCAAACTAGGAAACAAGTCTAGGAAATCCTCTAGAAATTTAGGAGCGGCCGAAAATTGATTTTCCGGAAGTGTCGTCCTTGGTAAATTTTAATATTGTAAATGGTAAATCATGTAATATTTTTTTCTGTAAATTTTTATTGTTTGTATAAAAGTTAAGGCAAAGACAAATCATTTCTATGAGGAGTCGGCAAAATTTAAGACAAATATATACCGATTATAATAATTTCGTCGTCTGTCTGTCTCCGTACCGTAACTTCGTGCAACGTCCGTAATTTCGTTTGAATCCAAAAAACAGAATTAAACGGCCGGAGACGAAGCTTGAATCCCAGGCGAGCAAACTTGAACGCGGAAACCTACGGAGGTTGCCATCACCGTATATGTGGGATGCTTCAAAAACAAACTATATGTAGAACTTAGCACCTAACACGCGAACCATTAGTACCTAAAAAATATTATTGTAGTGCGTACAATATATTTTCTAAAATATATTTTCTTTAGGTACACTGGCTTTATAAACATTTTTTTCGCAATCAATGACATCTCCTGTGTGGTGTGGTGTAGTGGCTAGGATACCTGGCTCTCACCCAGGAGGCTCGGGTTCAATTCCCGGTACCGGAATATATTTTTCTTATTTTATTTTTGATTTTATATTGATGTTTATTTTATTTACAGTATTAATTATTTAATTATGTTGTCGCGTCAGTTTTACGCACGCACAATCGCTAGGGTTTAAAATAGTACCATTAACTGCCGGCAGGGGAAACATTAATTAAAACAGTCATCATTACTATTTGAATGACGGCTATAAATTAGTAAATACTTATTCTTTAGGAACCGGCATGTTACCGGTAAACGGTTACCGACATTTTTGACGGGTTACAGCTAGTAATACAATAATCTGCAAGAGCCACGGGCAAATATATTTTTACACTGGATTGATATGAATATTGTTTATTTTAATGAAATAATGTTAGACGATACAAATATAAATATACAATACTAATAATAAATAAAGACATATATAAATATAACTAATGAATAGTTATGGATGGCCTTGCAATTCTCAGAAGAGATTCAGTACGTCCGGATTAGGGAATGCAATCCCGATCCCGCGAGATCTCGAGGCATCTTACGAGATCAATCCCGAACCGAAAAATCTGACGAGATTATCAGGAATGATCAGCATTTTGTATGTTTAATTGTGTATATCTATAGAACTTTTAGTAAGCACTTAAAACTTATGATCATGTCGCATTCAAATAATGCAAGTAGCTTTGAATAATATTTGCTGTATTTTATCAACCTAATGTAGTAATAAAAACCACTACTAACTCTACTACATTGACTGATTGATGCTTGGAAAAACGCCTAGAAAATCTTAAATGCGTTGATTAATAATGAACATTTTATTAAAACTACTGATATAAAAATGCAAGGCGTTGTCGTTAATTGCTATTCAGCTCTGTAAACAAATGAAAAAACACAGAGGTACTCGGGATCCCGATCCGAAGAGATCCCACGGGATTGGAAATTCTAATCTCTAGGGATCCCGAAAGGGCAATCCCGACTCGGGATTACATTCCCTAGTCCGGAGTGACGCTAATCATTTTTAATTTTAGACACGATTCCAAATTTTCATTATTTAGTTGGCTTCTCCATAGGGGCAAAAGAAAACTAGTCATAAATATAGAATTTTGCGTTGTGTCCAAATTACGTGGTGGTTATGTCAACAATCGTATCGATTATGCAGATTAAAATGTAAAAAATTAAAAACTCATTGAATAAACAAACACTCATATTTAGTTAAATTATAAAAAAATGCTTTGCAGAAAATTTACCATTAAAATACAAATATATATTTAATCAATAATCTTTTATATTTTTATGTAGACCGGTGAAATGTGAGTTTTTCTAGAAGCTGGTCGACATCAATAAATAAAGAAGACATTGAATACGCAGTTTAATAACCAAATTAATTAATCAATTAGAAAGACATACAGAAAAATCTAATTCACGAAAAATATTAGGTTACTACTGGGATTCGAACCCAGGTCACCTCCTTTCCGGGGCCGGTGCTCTGACCACTAAGCTATAGCAACCTTCTATGTTTCCGTGAATATATCGACCTTATATGTAGTTCTTACTTTTATTAATTGATTAATTTTAATTTTTGTCCATAGAGCAATCCACTTTTTTAATTAATCAATTAATAAAAGTAAGAACTACATATAAGGTCGATATATTCACGGAAACATAGAGGGTTGCTATAGCTTAGTGGTCAGAGCACCGGCCCCGGAAAGGAGGTGACCTGGGTTCGAATCCCAGTAGTAACCTAATATTTTTTCGTGAATTAGATTTTTCTGTATGTCTTTCTAATTGATTAATTAATTTGGTTATTAAATATTTCACAGAACTTTGTTCTGAAAAATTACAACTTCACAAATATGAATGTGTTCTTGAATATATACGCAGTTTAATTTTTAATTACAAAGTAATAGTAATTCATTTGAATTAATGTTGAAATAATTAACGTGTAACGACCAGAAATCAGTCATCGGAAAACAAAAATGCAGTCAATGTTTTGATTTTACATATTACTTGGATCAAGCTGCTCCTTGATCATTAATCCTTGTCGCAAAATGGCATAAAAAAACAACCTATTTATTTGTAGGTGTATAGAAGGTGTCGACACCATATCTATATAAAATATTTAATTAATGAGAATTCTAATGATTATTAAAAGTAGTCTAAAAATTCTCTATAAATCACTTATAAATACGAATTATCTTTGAATATTAATTAGTTATTTGGTCACCTTTTTGTACAATGCTGCAAGAATCGAACAAGTTTGTGTATTTGGGAAATATGTTTAGTAGAGACGGCAAGGCTGAGAATAATATCGAAAGTTAATGATGCTCTAAATGTAATTACGGCCAATAAGAATCTATCAAAGGAAGCAAGACTAGTGGTACATAATGGCGTTCTAGTGCCAACCCTGATGTATGGAATTGGCAAATAAAGTATAAAAGCAGACTGAATGCGGTGGAAATGCGGTCACTAAGACGCTCGTGTGGAAAATCTTTGGTCGATAGAATAGGGAATGAACAAATTACAAGGGAATGTAATGCTGGCTGCAGTGTGGTTGACAGAATAAAGAAAGGAGTGCTGAGATGGTTTGGTCATGTGGAACGTATAAACGAGGAAAGGATGGTTAAGAAAATATATGAGGCGAGCGTTGAAGTAGCAGGAATAGAGGGCGTCCGCGAAAGACCTATCACGATCAGATACTACAAGTATTTGAGGATGGCCTTGTTAAAAGCCTCAACAACCGTAGAACTTGTATGAGAAGATGTATGAATGTGGCCGAAGCAAAAGTGGTGTGCCAGGATGGAAGAGTGTGGCATTCAATCCTCTCTGCCTACCCCTACGGGGAAACGACGTGATGGTTAGTTAGTTAGAGAACATATATACAACTTTCAAAAAATTGGTAATGTGTGGATGTTTTGACGGTGGAATTGGTTAACGTTGCATTGTGTAAAGTGATTCCTTAAGCCAGCTAAATGAGATATAAGCTCCGTGGCCATACGTATTTAAACGTAAATACGTGTTTCCCATGTAAAGAGCTGCGTGCCTGTGAGACTTTTATAATTTATTTTAATTAATAAAAATTACAGGTTTGATGACTGAGGTGGCGGTAGTAAAAATACAGCTCACATACGAAACAAGGTGTGCAAGTTAAACATATATACAAATTCCGAAAATTTGATATATGTGGTAGTCTATCATGGATGGAATTGGTGAACGTTACATTGTGTAATGTGATCACTTAAGCCAGCCCTACGAAAGGTCGTGAGCCCTATGAACACCCAAAAAGGCTTCTATATCTACTTTCCCACATAAAAATAGTTTTGTCTCTACGAGACATTTATAATAATATATCTTAAACCTTGTTTGATAATTTCCTCTTTTCATAACCTCTTTTCATAATTTCTTACTTTTTTGTATTTTTACTCCCTTTCTTTTAACTCGTAGCGTCTGCTTGCTTGACTGTCCTCAAAACTTTGGATCGATTTTTAACCCTTTTCCCGTGGTCCAATCGAGCTGAAACTTTGCAGACAGACTCTCGGCGACGATAAAAATGATCTAACAAATTTTCTTTAAAAAAAATTAATTATCATAGTATAATTTTGGATTTTTCGAAATGTTTTATTACTCCCTTTCGTAGCGTCGCCCGACTCGAGCTCAACGCGTAGGGTAAGCGCCAAACCTGTTGTAACTAGGAAACGAGAAAGGGAGTATAATAAAAACTTGGTTTTTATGGGTTAGTTTTTTTTAAATCCTGAGAAACATAATTTCTATCGCGTATTTTTTTTTAATTGCGGCAACGTTAATAAATGATCCACGGGTCACGTCGTGCGCCCCCCCAAACCCCGCGTGCACATCCAGACTCGGAGATCTGCGGCAGAAAGGAAACGAGATAAATCAACTTCTGATTGGGCGCACAATCAAAATAGTAAAGTGCAGGTAGCTTGAGCGCCGAAAAAACCTGCGGCGAGGTCGGCCGGATTCTGCGTGCAAGGTCCATAGAAAGGGATCCCCAAAGTTTTTTTGTTTTCGTTTACTGCTGATTGAAAATTTGTTTGATGGTGCTAAAAATTAACATTCAAAAAATATCACATCACGCAAATTAAAAAAAATAAAATAATAATAATCGTTCCTCTGAGGACAAAATACAGTAACTGTGTTCTTAGAACATATCCGACATAAAAACATTATTAAATATATGCAGGTATATGAAAAAAGAACAAAAAATTGAAATACCGATTTTCAAGCGTATTCTAATATATACGTTAAAATAATTCGTAAGAATTTCAGGTACACGTTAAAAAGTATATTACTTACTACTCCACTTTAAAAATAAGTATACCTAGACAATATCATTACCTGCTGCGAAAATTTTGTATACTATTCATGAGAAAAGACTACAGATGTCTCTAGAATATTCTATTCAAATAAAAAAAAAGATTCTCAGATTATTATTAAAATTAATAATGATAGGGAGCCGCGTTATCTAGTTTCGCGAAACTGGATAACGCGTCACTCCCGGATAGAGTGGAGGTCCGTGGTTTGAATCCCGGTAGCAGCTTAATATTTTCCTTGATTTGATCATTCTGTATGTCCTTTTCTAATTGACTCATACATTTACTTCCCAACAATTTGGTTAGAGAGAGAGAGAGAACTGACATTTTTTTCAGAAAACTCGCCTCATTAATGGTACATTTTTTGGCATTTTATGTTTATTTAATTATTATAATAATTTTTAGTCGGTGTGCTCTGTGAATTTTTCAATCATCAATTTCATGTATAACTTGGGTGTACTTTTTATGAAGAAATAAATTTATTATTACGATTAAAATGTTCAAATAAAATTAACTGCACCTGCGTTGCTATATACTCTGTGTGATTTATAATTAAATTATTGAGATATGTAAAAACTGGCGATTATTATAAGTTTAGAGGGTAAACGAATGCGTTCTAGCGAATCTAATTTGGCGCTATGAATGAAGGTTAAAATGATTAGGTTAATTAAGTAATGTGTGCGGTGATAGATGCTAACCTTCAATAAAATTAATAACGATGATGCTTTATTAATAAGTCAACGTTCTCTCATTGTACGGTGTTGGCATTCTGCAGGGTCAAGATTTTTACAAAATAAAATACTCGACGTTAGTGCTTACAGCACTCAAAATAAGCGTCTTTGTTCAAGACGGCTCTTTTAGAAATAATTTTAACTACTTATTTTTATTAACAATTGGTTGTTTGAAATGTTCCCAGGTTTTTAGGCTTTTTGATTTAACAAAATGTTAGTTACATTGATATAAAACCACTTACTGATATTTTTACCCGTCTCTTCTTCGGGACAACCACTACACTAGCATGTTAATACTACTACTCATCACAACCATAGTTTTATTCACACACTAACACCTTCCTAAAATATATCTCACACGCGTATTAATCTAATCGAAGACTAATATGCACTAAGGTTCCTACCAAAAGAGATAAAAAATTTGAGTTTATTTATTTCAATGTCTTTACACCTTTTAGAATAAGATAAAACTTGCATATAGATAATACAGTGTATACATACCCGTGTGCATAAGCATATATATGTGTATGCATACATATGTACATACATAACATATACATATTACATTTTTTTTCTGGGATATTGTTCCGTGCCTAGAAAACATTGGCTGATGATGAACCCTGCAGTGGAATCCGAAAAGTTGGCCAGACAGGTCGTACACGTACAGCAAAAATCCCAGAAATTCCAAATCGACAGTTTAATTATTCCACTAAATTTGACGAGTTTGTTGGACTAGCGGTTAAGATACTCGCCTGGAGATCCAGGAAACCAGAAATTACACCAATAAAATTTAGGAATAATTAACAAAAAAACAACCCACTTTTTTAAAAAAAATAATAAAATTAATTTACGACTGTTTGACAACCTATGGGTAACAATCGCCGAACAATTTGCCAAGGATGATGACCGTACACGGCTGTGAGACATTTCTGAGTCCCTGCTAGAATAATTTAATATCGGTGCAGTCATCATTACAGCCACTTTGACTTTTAATTGGCTTACTTTACTTTTAATCGATCGCGAACGGAATTGGACGGCCCAAAACCGGACACACTACCCCAACAACAATTGCGTTAGAATGTCTTGTTTACGTGTTAAGCGCAAAAAATCGACAGTCGTGTTCTCGAGAAAAAATGTTAAATTTAAAAGTTAGAAAAGAAAAATATTAAAATTTAGTTAATGACCGATAGAAACACCTCAACGTTGGGAGACCTTGGATGTAACTTATATCGAATATTAAAAATTCATTCGAAACCGTACAGATGTCGGAACCAATTTTTTTACAAGGTTTCAATAGTTTTATTTGACTTGGTATCAAAGAGAAAATCTTTAATATTCGATATGGATTATTTAAAAAAATGCAATCTTTAATAACGCCTATCTCCTTAAAATTTCACACACATTGTAAAGAATAATTTCTATTCGTCAACGGAAATAAAATGGAACGAACAATACGTATTACAAAACAAAAAACTTAATGGAACGAGCACCTAACCTTTTTAAAAACCCAAAAAAACTAGATTAAAGAATTCATGTTATGCTATGAAACAAGAAACAAGTAACAATTGACAGCTTGAGTTCCATAGAAAAAAGAATTTGAGAACTCAACAAATCCATTCATTCAATGTAAGGGGAATCCCCGGTAATAGAGGTATGTTCGGATACAGCGGGTGCGCAGTCAAACCGTAATTTGTGTTGCGTTCAGTTATAAATAGTTTGTTTTTAATATTCGTAATGATATTCGTGATGCGTGATGACATTCGGCGAATACGAATATTCGTATTCGTTGCATCACAAATCCAAATTTTAATGTCATTACTGATTGGATGTTTGGATAAATTTTCGTAAAAATTCCACTTCAAGGGCGCCTTACACTCTTTAGTCCTAAACTATTTATTTATTTATTTATATACTGTAACATAATTTGTTAAGTTTATTTAGTACTAAGTACCAACCAACCGAAACCGGTTGGTTTTTACCAAAAATAAAGTGGTGATAAACTAAGTTAATTTGTTTAATTTTATTCCTATTGAATGAGCACAAAGTAATAGCAAAAAACAATAGTATAAACAAATTTGTTTTACTTGTTTCTCAAATAATCTCTACCTCATAGGTTATAGATATTTTTATATTCTGAAGAAAAATCGGCCAATGTTTTAGGTACGAGCATCTGCATAGAATAAGTACAATTTCTATGAATATGGTAGAAATTACTTTCATTCGTTTACAATTAACATGTCTTGGCATTTCTCGTAGATATTATGTTTAATAAATTAAATAAATGTGTTGGAGTAACGTTTTTTTTTTTGGAGTTGGCGTTTTTTATTGGAAAAACGACACACATTTTTACAATTAACTTAACCTCAATGTAAAATATAATAAAGGCTACTTTTACCGTCTGTAATTTTATACAATAAACTAATTGTAGTAAAACCGATCTTGCACACCGATAAACCAAAGGAAATATTAATATTTAATAACTAACCTATTATTACTCATGTAAATGATTAAAATAATTACATCAAAGAGATTACTTTCATTCTACGCAAAAGAGCCTTGGGTGATTTAATGTACGTATGAATACGTCGGCGTCTATATTTTTCCACTACGTATGACATTTTTGCATTTCGGTAGATTCATTTGGTTCATTGTCACAGCGGGCTGACAGTGATCTAGTTAGCTCCGAAGTAAGTCAGTGTCAAAGTACACAGGAAAAAATGTGCAATATTAATAATAAAAAAACACGCAATTTCTCATGCGTTTGAAACAATCGACACAGTGGTCCTTGAAACGATTCGACGGGGTGTCGAAATTGTGAACAGTTTTAATTTTACAAAAAAAAATTTTTTTTGCATAGGTATTTCAAATATTTCCATGACATTGTTTTCGCTCTGTTGTTCCTGGAAGCCAGAAATTACGACCATGGAGAATTATTCACCCAGGTCCTTAGTCGCCGATTTGTGGCCTTGTCGATTTTATAATAATATACATTTCATCGTTTCATACAATTGGTTGGCTTTTTATTTAATTTGTACCACTATTTATTTTCAAAATTGTCTGAAATATAATTTTCTACTTTTCAATCTTAATATCACCCAGCGTACAAAATCACTTCGGTAGGAAAGTAGCGCCATCTTTTGGTGAGCTCATTAACCAATTTCCCGTAATAAACTTAGATAGATTAATTAGTGAATCTGATTCATGTATTGTCATTGAGAATACGCCTGTGTGCAAAATTTCGGCCCGATTGGACATTGGGAAGCAGATAAAATATAGATTTTTAAGATTTTGTCCAGACAGACAAACAGGTGTTAATATAAGAGTGATAAAAAATATTTTTTTTGTGTTATATTATAATACCTATATTGTTTGCTAACAGGCAAGCCGATTTCAATGCCTTTATATCGACATTTTCCGTATTATGTAGTATAAATAATATGAATAATATGATAATTGGAGTAACTTTCTTAAATACACCACGCAGTATAAAAGACAATGAACATAAATGATAAAAAGGATAGATTTTAAATCGCTAACTTAATAAGGATCGGTTTGGTTTGATCATTGTCCTGGGAGACCAGTAAGTTGAAGCTTGTCATTTTATTCAATTGTCTATATTATAATCTCCGTCACTAACTCTACCAAGACGCTACGCTACACTAGATGGCGCTGCTCTCAAAGCCTTAACTCGCGGCCGAAATATATATAATTCTATTCATGACCATAATGCTCCGGATAAAAGTTCGTTTTTCGCTTTTCGTGTATATGCAAGTTTTTCGTGAAAATATTAAATAATTAAATTTCGAAATATTCTACATATTTTATAAAAAAATTAAATATAATTTTTTTGTAGAAGAGAATTGGGTTACCACATTAAAACTACTAACTAACGTAAAACTGAATTTTAAACATGTAAAAGTATATCAATTTTGGCGGGTTCGTAGTTTGAATAAATGACAATTTTTAATTTGAAAAATAGTTTACTCTCACGCAAGTGAAGTGACGTCATCAGTGACGCCGTCAAGTCCGAGTCTAGAAAATACTAACTAACTAAGAGGATAGAGCGGCATACTCTTCTGTCCTGACATACAATTTTCGCTTCCTTCACATTCATACAACTCAGTACTCTGTACTGACCATCTTCCAGTATCTGGTTAATCTGGTCATGCCACGTCTTCCGTGGTCGCCCTCTCTTTCTGGCGGCGTCAACGCTTGCGTTATATATCTTTCTTACCGATTTACCTTTCTAGAAAATACGAAGTGCATTCATCTTGAAACAAATTCCGAAAGCTCTTCCGCGACTTGCACCGCTGCGCCCCCGAGCCTGTCCCGCGCTATTATGACTCGGGAACCTCGACAGCGCCATGCGTCACGCGGCCTTGCCGCGCCAAAACAAGGCTTTTTTTTTTGTTAAATTTTATTTCTCAACGCTCGGATCGTGACTGGCCCCGAAGGCTTCGACGCCGCGCCGCTCGGGGACCCGTCCGAGGACTCGGGCTCGGAAACCGAAAAATGTAGATCAAACGCGGGCCCGTGCGGGGACGATTTCCGAATCGGGGATGTTACGAATGTCATACTTTAGACATTCGCGAATGCGAGTGTTTGAACGATTTCGACCGTCCCTCCCCCCTCCAGCAGGTTTTTTCCTATCAATTCCAGAAGGCATTTTGTGCTGTTTTCTCTGATGATTTATCGCTTATTCTGTGCCGTTTTTTGACAAATAAAACAAAGGAAAGAATTACGTAGCACGACTCTGACCCCCCCCCCCACCCCCACGTAGCCCAGCGTAGCATTCTACCTACCCTCCCCCCCACGTAGTTTGCGGACGCTCCCCTAACGGGTAATTTCGGCACTCCGTTCAGCTGACGGTACATCACTATTAGGGAATGCAATCCCGAGTCGGGATTGCCCTTTCGGGATCCCTCGAGATAAATTTCCAATCCCGCGGGATCCCGCTTTTGTGTTTTTTTTTTTGTTAATAGAGCTGAATAGCAATTAAAGACAACGCCTTGCATTTTTATATCAGCAATTTTAATAAAATGTTCATTATTAGTCATTGCATTAAGGTTTTTGTAGGCGTTTTTCCAAGCATCAATACAATATATAAGTACAAGTTTTTATTACTATGTTAGGTTGATAAAATACATCAAATATTATTCAAAGCAATTTTCAATATTTGAATGTGACATGAACATAATTTTTAAGCACTTACTAAAAGCTCTATAGACATGCACAATTAAACGTACAAAACTTAAAAAATGGAGATCAATCCTAATAATGATTTTTCGGTTCGGGATTGATCTCGTAAAATGCCTCGAGATCTCGCGGGATCGGAATTGCATTCCCTTATCACTATCCATCCCCATTCATAATGCTGAATTCTTCATCCCTCATTCTAAGTGCAGTGAGTCGGCTAGGCACAGAAAACACGTCATCACAGACCAAGACTATCTTTAAAATCAGTTTAAAACAATTTTACCTTACCTACAACCTAGTTTAAACCTTCCCTTTCCCCATCCATCTAATACTCGTTTCGTTATCATAGATCAAAAGTTTTGTCACTCTAAAACATTACATATCGGAAATATATTTCAATATTGTTCTACTAAATTGTGTGGTTTGTTGGAAGAAATTTTATCTTAGAATCGTGTCAAAATACAAAAACCTTCTTAAATTATATGGCTATTATTTTCAATAGTTTTCATGTAAACTAGCCGTAATCCCGTGAAAAATCACGGGACATAATAGTGGCAGGATTTTGAAGATGAAAATTTACGAATAGAAAAACATTTATTTTTTTAAAATAAATTGACCAAACCTAACCTAAATATAATGAAATAATAATATAAAAATGTCAAGGCCGTGTAACTTGGTGGGGCGACACTTGCGTGTTGTCCGAGCCATTGCGTGTCACACCCTAATTATATAAAGCTGTATTTTAAACATGATTCCAAAAAGTTACGGACGTCACGGACAGACAGACAGATAACGAAATTTTGTACATTTAGGTAATTTGAATGTAAAATAGTTAGATTGATAATGCCCTCTCAAGGCGAAGCGCGTTTCACAAAAATTCACGAGTAGAATTAAAAATCATATGTTTTTTACGATTATGTGTGAAATTTTTAATATTTTTGGTTGAAAGGATTACAATTTTCACTCTACGTAACCGGATTTTCATGATAAACTGAGAAATTTTTTTTTTTTTTCAATTGATTCAGCAACATTGACATTTAAAAAAAATATTTATTCAATCTATTTGTGTGGCGTACACTACTACAAGCGGTGAATGCGTGGTATCGGTGTGTTAGTTTCACACAAGCCTGGCTTGGCCTTCCATTCGAGTTTTGGGGGCAATCTGGTATTTATTATACACACACACACACATACACACGCCACTAGACACACGACCACCGCTAGACACACGCGGAGGCAGGCACTCCTTGGTTATTACACTCCTCGTCCGCCACCTTGCAGCCGGAGATAACACGAGGCGGTGGAATTAGTCAGATATGAATCAGAAGCGAGCGCAGCCTGCAGATGGGGCCAGATTATTTTAATGCCCAAATTGCCAGTGTTCACGTTGTGCCACCCCGTGTCCAGCCTTGGCACAATTGTTCGAGACGTTCAAGGATCTGTTGTACCATTTGGCACAAGGCCCTTCCCTGGGAGGGCTGGACTCTCAAGGAGCGACGAATTTTCGATAAAATGAAACTAAAACCATACCAAACATGTTCGTCAAATTCGTGTGAAAAGAATCGTCTTTAAACTCACAATGTTGTACTAGCGGTGTTTATTCAGTAACTCCCAAAATACGTTCAAAATTAGCTTAGGAACAACGAAACCATGTGAGCCATAATTAGTAAATTTACAATAAGAAAGAAGATAACGATATGATCCGATATGTCAACTACTATAAGAATATTCATCATCATCATCACTCTTGGCACTACAACCCCCTGGTGGGTGTAGGCCTCCTCAAGAGTCTTCCTCCCATTCATCTAGGTTTAGTGTCAGCTTTCTCCATTTCCGAAGCTCCAAGGCAGAGATGTCTTTGAGGACGATGTCACTCCATCTTAATTTTGACCTTCCTAAGCTCCTTCGCCCTATTGGCCTTGAGTTCAGCAGGGACTTTGGTGCTTGATGCTCGGACATTCTCTCACTATAAGAACCCATGGCCCGGTTGTTTCAAGTTGGATTAAAATAAGCGTTCGTTTAAAGCATAGATTTTTGCATTCTCCACCAATCAGACGATCCGTTTTCGTAAATGCTTTTAATGAACGTTTACTTTAATCCAACTTGATACAACCGGCCCTTAATAACACAAAAATTCTATTATCATCTGAGGGCCTTGAAAACCTACGAGTAGATAGATCCGTTCTTTGTTCGCCATAAATTTAACCAAATTGTAGATAGTATGATAGATGTCTCATTTAAGAGATCCTCCACCAAAAAAATTGGAGCATGTCATGGGGGACGATTATTGTATAGAAGGAAATACGGAAGCTATTCACTTTTAGGACTTAAATTCCTGAAAGAGGAACAATCATAAAGGCATACTTCGGACGACT
The DNA here is from genome assembly GCA_016648135.1 of Agrypnia vestita. Lineage (NCBI taxonomy): Eukaryota > Metazoa > Arthropoda > Insecta > Trichoptera > Phryganeidae > Agrypnia > Agrypnia vestita. Next base: position 12,531 of record JADDOH010007234.1, on the reverse strand, counting down.
TAATAATTTCCGTGTTGCTTATAGCGTTAAGTTTATGGTTAGTGCCCACTTCCACCATGGCTGAGGTGTTATTTTATTTTATGGATCAATTATTAGTATGCGTCAGTCTTAACAAAAATGCAATAGTATCAAAACCAGTCGGCGTTAAATTAATCAATGTGACTTGTACAAAGTTTGATATTTTATAATATTGTAATTATTAGCTGTTACTAGTCAAAAATGACGGTACGGAATAAGTATTTACTTATTTATCGCCGACACCCACGAAATAGTAACAACGACTTTTATCAAAATATTTTCCCCTGCCGGCAGTTAATGGTACTATTCTAAACCCTGGCGATTGTGCTGGGTGGAACATGAAATGGTCCCCGTCTTCGCTAAGCCCTAGTGTATATTTTTAGTATATTTTTGTCGGTCCACGGAGAGGCGGCGGTAGCAACGTGCGTTAAGCGGCAGGTTTTAGCCGTGAATTCTAACGAAATTACTGACGATACTTTATGCCAATAATTCCACGACCAAGTGATATTTATATAATTTTGGCAAAATTTTACATTCAGAATAACCCAGGTAAAATTCTACTATCAAAATTAACACGTTTTAGGGCTTGTTCAGACACAGCGGGAACCGTGCCGTTTCAGAATCGCATGAAATCCGTGCGGGTCTCATTTACCTAGGTTTGTATGTGATCGTTCAGACACAACCGTGCGGTTAGTCAACCGCTGCGGTGCCCGCAACCCAACCGCTAGAAAATAGACCCGCACGGCGCCCGCACGATCCTATTACTATGGGGCCTTACGAGAGCGTTCAGTCGCGTTGCGGGCACCGCACGGTTCCATGTCACAACAGGAGCACGCGTGGATTATATTCTCTTTTCTATGGTTATGGATCGCTTTGACACTGAATTTTTTATTAATGAAGTGGAGAAAAGACCTGTAATATGGGATCTTCAGTGTGAGGATTACTCAAATATGCCAAGAACCAAGCTTGGCAGGAGTTGGTGGAGATATTTGGAAATGGTGGAAAAAAAGAGTATTTTAGAGAAGTAGGTATTTATTCACCAAAAATGAACTGACAGAATGATATTTATGTGTCTTGCCATGGAAGACGGCCGTCGTTAACAAAGTAATGAGCGAATATGTCTCTGATATTCAAAGATGGAGAACAGCACCAGAACTGTCAAACTGACGTTTATTTTCGCGCGCACAAATCGCTTATTAACCGCGGCTGTGTGAACAGATGACACAAATCGCATGTTTTGAAACGCGATTCTGAAACTGAACGGTTCCCGCTGTGTCTGAACAAGCCCTTAGTCTCGGATGTGACCACAAAACAAATTTTGCCGGTCCATGTTTTTGTTACCTGCCCTACTGGATATAACAATTAATTACTTATTAAACCTGCAATAATAAAGCGGGTGCCGTTAAGTTGCGAATAAATTAAGCCGCGTCCACAACGCGAACAATGCCAACGCATCGACGCCGAATAAAAAGTCGCGACCTCCGTCATGCGCGGTACCGCCTCTCAATGAAAACAATTAGTATTTCATTTTTTCTGTACGCAAAAACTTGCTCATGATATCATTCTGGACGAGGAAGCCATTACGGATCTATAATCGGTGTCGTGGTAGGGGTAAGCGGAGAGAATGTAACGATCGGAATCGAATGTGTTCCCCTGGTCGCAGAAGGTTACACCGAAATATTTTGAAATGCCGTCCTAGGAAGTTGGGACTGTTGTTGGCGATGCTTCTCTATACCTACAAAGGGCTTGCCCCACATGACAAATACCTTGAAATCATTTTATAGACTCGGATTCAATTGGGTTAGTGTGAATGCTTCATCCCTGACTGTCGTCAGGTCTAAGTCGTCTTAAAATGAAGAAAATATTACTCCTTGAAGGCAGTAGTCTACTTTGGACGCTCGAAAAAAATGCCATTACTCCCTTTCTTTTTAACTCGTAGCGTCTGCTTGCTTGCTTGTCTGTCGAAAAAACTTTGGATCGATTTTTAACCCCTTTCCCGTGATTCAATCGAGCTGAAACTTTGCAGACAGACTCGTGGCGACGATAAAAATGATCTAAGAAATTTTCGTTTAAAAAAATTAATAATTATAGCGTAATTTTGGATTTTTCGAAAATTTTTATTACTCTCTTTCGTAGCGTCGCCCGACTCGAGCCGGTTAAGTGACAAACCCGTTTCCACTAGTAAATAAGAAGGGAGTATAATATAAACTTGGTTTTTATGGGTTAGTTTTTTTAATGATTTTTTTATGAGATTATGAATAGAGATATTGATGTAGGGTTTGTTAGGCTCGATAAATACACTCTTGAAATACTCTAAAAAAATATTATATATTTTATGCACTTTTAACATACACCATTTGAATACAACGTCTCGATAAGTAGGTGGGTCTGCGATGTTGAAACTTTTAAAAAATGGCCATCTAAAACAGAAAAATTTTGAATTTTAAAGTTCAATCATCCGTATTCTGAACTAAGCAATATTGCCATTTCCTGAATCTTGACAGTTACTGTATAACATTGTGACGCCGTTTTTTGACGTTTTATGTTTGACAGATTTGAAATTAATGAATTCAATCAATTAGAAAGCTCATTGAATAACTTAATGTTTGTTTACGCGTTAGAGCTTTCTGATTGATTCAATTCATTAATTTCGAACATGTCAAACTTAAATCATCGAAATTGGCGGCAATACAATGTTATACATACCTGTCAAGATTGAGATAAAGATCCGACATATCAATATTACTATTTTCAGAATAGCACAGAATGTATCACTAGCAATCGACTGAACAAGAAAATTTTAATGTACATACAAGCAAAAATAACAAAATGGCGGCGAAAAAATATTACATATTTTTTCATTGCTTTTTACCAAAAAAAAATGTAAAAATAAATTTTTTAAATAATTGTAGTTCAGTCGGTTGCTAGTGATATATTGAACCTGAAAATTCAAAAAAATTATATTTTATCAACACCAGCGCTTTATCAAGATATTTATCAAGGCCCGCCTACCAATCGAGGCGTTGTATTCAAATTGTGTTTTTGTATGTTAAAAGTGCATAATAAAATATATAATTAATTTTTTTTAAATGTATTTCAAGAATATATTTATTAAGCCTAGTAGACCCTATACAAATATATTTAATAATAATCTCATAAAAATAGCCTTTTTTCAAGCGCCCAAAGTAGAATCCTGCCTTAATCTCCACCACGAGGAGGAAACTACATATTGAAATGACAGAGATGTTCCTTGTGTCAATATTTTTTTATTGCGTTAGATTTATTATAGAAAAGCCCGGTAGAGCACCAGATATTTCGTCATAACACATATATCACTATTGGGCTAACATCCGCTAGACTTCGTGACCTATTAGAAGCCGATGTGTAGTACAGCGGAGCGCTCAGTTGTTGGATCCGCTAAAAACATGGTGTCTACAAAATACATATACGTATGTACACAATGTCTACCCGAACTACGCTCACGTTTGAGAACTTCGCACGCAAAGTAGATGCGACAGAACAAGTATTTATATACATCTAGCGAGGTAGGTAGTGGTCAATAGGCTTGCTGACATAAATATTTTAGATATATGTATTTTACATATATATAGTGGCAACAGGAATAGAGGGCGTCCGCGAAAGACCTGGCACGATCAGGTACTACAAGTATTTGAGGATGGCCCTGTTAAAAGCCGCAACAACCGTAGAACGTGTATGAGAAGCCGAAGCAAAAGCGGTGTGCCAGGATAGAAGAGTGTGGCGTTCAATCCTCTCTGCCTACCCCTGCGGGGAAACGGCGTGATGGTTAGTTAGTTAGTTTATTAGTTAGTTCATATATATTTTTATTATGTAATAAAAATGCTGTTGACTATTAAAATGTCATATTTAACAAAAAAAAAAAACGCAGAAATATTGGCACTGAACTGAAGAAATGTATAAAAACAATTAGCTTAATATAGAGAGCCATGATTTAATATCGTAGATTTTTAATTTTTTTTTTATAAATATGTACCTCAATTATTGCTTTTGGCTGCATTTTCTTACGTGTCTGAGGGCGATAAAAGGTCTAGGGGCAGCCCTGCTATTCTTGTACCCATTCTAATACTTTTTCACTGTCCGGCTTACTTATTCCATTATCCTTCGGCGCCACAGCTCAAATCGCGTCAACAGTTTTTGAAATATGGTATTTTGAAGAACGTTCTGCCAATATTGTACCACCTTTGCGGCGGCCTTCGCGGGCGCAGGAGTGATGATGAAAAATGTGGGCGGTTGAATGAGTGTCCGTGCAGAATATCCGGACTAGCAGTACCGATTCCGGCCGGGAGAAAACACAGTCAGGCCGATCGCGTCTAAATCGAAGAGTTTTCCTCGTGCCAGAAGGAGTGGTCTCCGCTTCGCGGCCCGGCAAGGTCTCGCGACGGCCTTCGCAGAGCGGTAAATAATGACGATTGAACAAAATAATCATTGCAAAAAAAAATACAGAGGCGCAACGCGGTACAAGATTCCCAATGAAATGAAGACGGAAAAAAATTATAAAAAATTCAAGACTAAATTGAAAAATCTTCTACAAAAAACCATCACAATAACGCAATGGAAAAATCTTATCAAAAACAATGTATATATATATATATAGATAGTATTATATATATATACTTTTAAATGTTATTACAATACCTTCTTAATTATTAATTTTTATAATTTAATTTAATGCTTCCTTGTGTTTATCTTATTTACTTAATCTAATGTCTTACACTAACGATTTCATTAATAATAGATATATACATATATGACAATGCCCACACTTTTAAACACGAGAATAAATTCTCATTTAAAAGTGGGTAAGCGTGTAATATAAATGTGTATTAATTATATTATATTGAATACACTCTTAAGTTTGTACATTTACCAAATAAATTTAATAAAAAAAAAGATCTATCCTCGATATGTTTTCACTTATTTAAAATGCACGATGTACGAAAGAGACAAAGTTATGCGACCGCTTCACGCTCGACAATAATGCAATAACGCACTTGATGCATGCCATCGGTTATGCACACCGCGCGCACTGTGTTATTAATAATAATTATTAAACCATTTTGAAACTTGTCGAAATTTCTTGGTAGCTTTCCACTATATTAATATAATTAAAATTTATTATTAATATTATGAATATTTAAAGCATTAACTTGAATCTGACCCCGCCCTCTCACTCTCTTTCGTTAGATTCCTGAAAATTCTGTGGGCTAGTAGTGCATGCTTGTCTCTGACAAGATTAACACGCATGTGATCAATATTGGTGAAAGTTTAACAATACTATGGTTGAGATGTATAGTGTTGTGAATATAGTAGTGCAGTGTTGGTCCTGACGAAGAGACGGGTACCGGTCTTCTTCAATCTCAAAACCGGTAAACCTTAATTCTTGTAGTGGTTTTTACTAAGTTAACTAACATTCTGTTAATTATATTTTCTTCGCCTAGTAGTTTCAGCTGATGAAGGGCGTCGAAATTCATCATTACTATTATTAAAATGTGATGACTATTATTTAATTTCCTATCCATACAATAATTAAACGTTAAATAAATTTATCTTCTTCTACTCCCTTGCAACTGTCCCAACTCATCGGATAGGTTGGCTGTTGGGGGTTGTCTCTTTTCGTTCTCAGGCTGTATCTTCTTCGGTTCTGGGTGTCGCTTTCATCCAGGCCGTTTCCCTGTAGTATTTTGGAGCATCGAGTCATCCAGGAGTTCTTTGATGACTGTCGATGAAGCTCCATAGAACTTCCCTATATTACCGTGTGGTCTGATGGTGTCCGTCTTACGTGCCCATACCATCTCGACTGTCATTCCTCCAGCTAACTGTTTATGTTCGTGACACCTAGGCTACCACGAATGCGTAAACTTTTAATCATATCTTTTAATGTTACTCCTGCCGACCATCTGAGCATTTGCATTTCTGCTGTTTCGAGTAGGAGTTCTGCCTAGAGTAGGAGTCTTACATAGATTTATAAATTTATATAGTAATAAAAATTATTATTATTTAAGAAAGGGCATGTATTATGTCCTTCGTACACGTGTCACCGAATCGAAACATAGCAAAGGCATTCCAAACAATAGAATAAAATAAAACCCTAGTTTGTTAGATTCAGGTTACATTTAGCCCAGTTGGCAAAGTGACAAAATTTAAATAGAAAAAATGGAGATGTAGGGAATGTAAAAATATGGAGATTTTAAGCAGCCCTGATGGGTAACTTTGGTGTATAAATACAATCTATCCATTAGGCGTGATTGATGACACGAAATTGGCAAGAAATATTTTTCTTCCTAAAAAATACTTTTATACCAGATACGTCCCATTGTTTTTTTTTTCCAATGTTTCCTTCTACATCGCCTCTAACCCATTCAATGACAATGTCATCTGTAATTCGTGGGTTTGCTCACGAATTACAGATGACATCAGTGTGCTGTTAAAACTTCATTAAGTATATTGGTAAATGTTTTTAATGAATGGCGTTTAAACAATGTGCAAATAAACTTATTTTTAATTTGTGAGTAATATTAATTACAATAAAAAATTTGTTATTTGCTCTTATTATGAAGGTGAATTATTCAAATTACAATATCTGTACCTATAAAACTCAATGTCTGTGTCTGTTCTCTACAAATCTACACCGTTTGTCCGATTCCACTCAAATTTTGCAAACTTATGCTTTAGGATCCGGCGGGTAGCATAGACGACATTTACCCCCTCCCCTGATATATTTTCGATGCAAATCTGTACTGTTCGACCGATCGGACTCAAAAATTGGAAACTTATTCTTTAGGACCCGGCGGATAACATTGGCGACATTTCCCCTTCCCTCTCTACTCATCCCCTCCACCAGATTTTCTGTACAAATCTATACCGTTTAACCGATTTGATTCAAATTTTGCAAACGTACTTTTAGGGACCCGATGGGTAACATAGGTGACATTTCTCCCCTCACCGCTTACCCCAACCCCCCTCCTGTGATATATTTTCCATGCAAATCTGTACCGTTTAAACGATCTGACACCATTTTTTTATATTTATTATTTAGGACCAGTCGGGTAATATAGCGACATTTCCCCTTTCCCTCCCAACCCGTCCCTACCCCCAGATATATTTTCTGTATAAATCTACACCGCTTGACCGATTGAATCCGAATTCCGCATATTCCCGACGAAAAAAATAGGCCACATTTCTTCCCTAGACATCCTATCCATCCCAGCCTTGATTAAATGGAAACTTTGTTTTAATTAGAGGCTTTGGACAGAGGAAAAAACAATGGAACCTTTGTTTCCCCCTACAAATTTATTTTCAACTTAACCCGTGCAATGCCGGATACGAACAGCTAGTATTTAATAATAACGAATTGAATATCTTATGAAAATAATGTAAGTTAGAAGAATCATAGCGCCACCTAACGATTTCCTTATAAAATTAATGCTTGGAAACATTGTATACAGAATGGATATTTGAAAGCAGTTATCACTTTAATGAACTTGTTTTCTGAAGTGAGTTTAGAACCGTGGAATGAAAGTCTGGTACCAACACTGAATGGTGGTTAAGCCTGAAGTTAAGACATATTCAGGGAATGCAAAATCTATTCACATTTTATGGAAAATGCTAACTTATTTGCGTCTCAGTTTATTATAAATGTCCGTTTTATTCTCATGTAAAAACAGTTCCTAACCTAAGGACCATATTTTCTCAGTTAAAAAAAGGTTTTATATTATTTTCTACTGGTGTAAGCAGAAAAGTGCTGCGACAGCATCCCTCTACCTAGGTTTATTACAGGGAAATATGGAAAAGTCTTGTAGAATTTCCTAGAATCATCTAGAATTAATTCACTCGTTTAGTAGTGTTTCTTCCCCTCAATTCACAATTCAATTCAATTTATTTGGTATATAACATTTACAATAAAAACATACATTTAGTTCGTAAATGTTATAACATTTAATTAACATATATATATAATAATTCTTATCAAAGATATAGGGGGAAACCTGCTTTGGAAAACCCTCTCAGAGATGATTATGGAACAGATCAATATCCAAAGTGATATTGTTCAGCATAGCGGTATCTCTTCCAATAGGCATAACCATCGGCAGGTTGGTCCTGTATATGGGAATGTGAAACAATCTATGCTGACAATTTACCTATCAACAGCTCCTTCCATCGTATGTCAACTTTCCTCAGATGACATGGACGTCACCGTAACATGGAGCTGGTTCCGTTGCAAACAATTTTTCATCTGGTGTACAAGATCACCTCGCGGAGAATGTAACCGACTGACCTTATTATTTCTGTGTTTTTTTTTTTCTACGTTTAAGGATCGTCCATGAATGCGGCGACGTCAATGGTGTTTTTTTGCCACCGATAGGAACAGATGATATTTTTTCTCATCTCGCAACATCGACACTTCAAGACCGTTCACAATCGGAAAATAGAGAATCGCTGAATCGTTACTTCCGGCATAGCTCGACATTTAAAATTATGCTTTTTTAAAATAGCATTTTTTTTCATAACAATTTTAGAATTGTTGAGACTTTTTGAAGTTCATTTATTAATTAATGTATATTCCGTTACTTGTAAAATATATTTAAAATTGTTAAATCCTAGAAATCCGTATAAAGTGACGGACGTGCTAGTACGTAAACGGGCGTAATATTTTTATTTGTTTTATTTTATTTTTCATTTATTGGTTTTCTTACAGCCATATAATTAATAAATCTTGAAAAAAAAAACAATTATTGATGTACAGAGCCTTGGGCCAATTACAAGAAAACACATACAAGAATACTACACCAGGATCGATAAAAAAATAAGGAAAAACAATATGTCAAATAGTGACTTTGTGTGAGTGTGTGTATTTGTATATATGTATGTATGTATAGATAATTTGTAATTTTATTTATGTACAGATCCACAAATTCATTAAACACAAACTATCACCACATTGACATTTTCAACGCAACAATAAGAAACATAAAACAAAAAATATCTACACTACCGCACCCAAACTAATTTGTACATTATATCTTCCCTTCTACTCCCGTCCCACGTTCCCCTCCACCCTTTCCACTCGCTATTAAAGTAAGTTAAAGTAAATTTTTATATTCAGTGGAAAATTTGTAATTGGCATAATTGTAAAAACCATTATTTCATATTTTTAAGATTGTTTTGCTGTTAATTTTCCCCAAAATAAATAAATCTAAAAAGGATCACTAGGTAAGCGTGTTCTGCTACGAATATTATAGTATTTTTACGACTGTCGGCAAATTTGAATGCACTATTTGATAGTTTAAACGCTCCTTTTTTAGGGTAGGTTCAGTGGCGTAATGGGATCCCGGGAAAATCCCGGCCACTGAACCAAAAACATTAACTATCAAAAAATCTATTTACATTAGTGGCATATGAAATTTTTAATTAAAATTAATTTGATCTGTTCATACGTAGTTTCAGGGTATAAATGGTTTTAAACTGAAAATATTAATTGAAATGTTGAAAAGGACGATTTAATTTGATGATATTTGATTTTGATAAGGGGTTGAAGGGCTTTACTCAACTAACTAACCGTCGCGCCGTTTCCAGAGGGGTAGACAGAAATGAAAGATCGCCACACCCTTCCGTCTTGGCACACCAATTTCGCTTCGTCCACATCTTTTCATGCATCTTCTAGATTGTTGAAGCTGCTAATAGAGCCATCCTCCAATATTTGATTTATCTGATCATGCCAGGTCTTCAGCGGAAGCTCTGTTTCTGCTACTTTCAACATTCGCCACATACATTTTCTTTATTATCCTTTCTATTACAATACAACAAGCAGGGCTTTAAGCCTACATTTTATCATTATAGTTTATCTTCTTTACTACAAACAACGCCATTGAACGGAAAATGAAACTCTTCAATTGTATGCACATTTAATTACCTCGATTTTTAATGCGAAATTTTTTCCCTACCGCCTCGGATAATCGAATAATACATTTAATGTCTCCTTTTCTCTACATTCTATAGTCGGTACAATGTTGCACGTTATTTAACAATCCCCTGGAATAGTCCTCGACAGATAATAAGCGCTGCAGACCCCGCTGTAAAGTATGCACTAAAATGCATTACTTTGTTTGATGCACGTTTCCCGCTTGGAAATGTGGACTATTCTAGAACGAGCGTTCGCCACCGTAAAATTCGCTGTTGAGCTCGTAAACACTCTTCGTCTTCCGGGTTACGTCGCGGCACTTAACCTCCGCGGTACTTAAACCAGAAGCCAATCTGACCACTGCGGGCTGCCCATACACTACCTCTGAGGATTGCTGGTTCACCATCAATCTTCAATTTTGAGTATACACGTTAATTAAAAAAATTTCATTACACAGATAAAGTATATTGCTAACAAATACTCCAAATTCAATGTGAAACGTGGCGTATAATTTAAATAGGTATATACAATTTCCAAAAATTAGTAGACATGGTGTAAAGTAATCACTTAAGCCAGCCGTACGATAGGTCGTAAGCCCTTTGTACACCTAAAAGACTTCTGTACCTACTTTCCCATAAATACAGTTTCGTCTCTGTGAGATATCTATAATAAACATTGATTAATTAAAAAAATCATTTTACTTGTATTAAAGCGAATAAATTTTTAATTTTCGATATAATATACATACTTCAATGAAGTTTCACAGAAAATAAGTCATAAATATTGAAAAAAAAATGCAAATTTGAAGCCGCCTATTTAAACACTTCGTTTCAATTTGGGCAGGAATCTGCAAAGTATTGTGGACTAGCTCTGTTACACCATATGAAGGGTATAATAGCAAAGGCAGCACAATATGCCACTAAGATATTTCTGAGATAAATACAAAAAACCTATCACTACTTGAGGAAATGTCTCTGGAATCTATGAAACCTTATTGGAAATAGTTTTTAAAAACAAAGGTCACCTTAGTTTTAATAAATACGTATTTAACTTTGAAATATGTATTCTGTATTTTTTTGTTACCAAATAGCGGACATTGCCACTTTAGCTATTTGCATAATTGGATATTGCTGTCTTTGCTATGTTTCAGTCTAAAATCGAATCAAATCTCACTTTAGTATGAAGCGGCCTTTTTATTGTATTGGGGGTGGTTGAAGTGGATATTGCTACCTTTGCTTTTATATCTTTCATATAAGAAAACGCATAGAAGTTTATGTAGCAAGATTTTATTTGATTGAAATTGTGACTGATCGGAATTGAAAATGGACGGTTTTAGATGCTTGATATTTTTTTTGTCTTAAAATTTTCAACCGAGTTTGAATGGTGATAGCGGCACACACACACATCATCAACCTCAATCCCAGTCACCTCACCCTTATTCCTCTTAATCCTACGCCTATGCTTTTATTTTGATCTATTTTACTTTCCGCCTTTATCGTTTTTTTTTTAAATTTTTTATATTTTATATTATTATTCTCTTATAACTGTATTTTTACTTTCTATAATATTGTTTTACTCGTAATTTTGCGAGATGGAAGATGGGGTACGCCTGGTCCCATCTTAAACCAGTCCTCCCTCGCGGGGCAGCCTTCGCAGCTTACCTTAACCTTGATGCACGCGTCCATGCACTTCTTGAGACGTGCCAGGGGTCCTGTCTGCTTCTCCACCTGCTTGAAGATGTTGGAGCCTTGGAAGAACCCCTTATCGGTCTTGACAGGTCCTGGAAATACAACCGGAATTAGAACATTTGAAAAAATACAATCTCTGGAGGCTTTCGTGGCTCCAGAGTTGCATACTCTGCGGTCACAAGCATCTCCATGACAGAAATGCATTATAATAATTCGTTTGTTTGCACGTGCGCTAAAAACGGAAACTTCAGCCGCCACCTCTCAGCCATTAACTAACAAGTTAAGATACTCGACAAGGCAGCTGTTTTACTTCAAAGCTATTTGTATTAATCCTGGAAGTGGAAAAAAGGAATGAAATTAGACTGAATGCGGTGAAATTCGGACACTAAGTCGCTTGTGTGGAAAATCTTTGGTCGATAGAGTGAGGAGTGAAAGAATTACAAGCGAATGTAATGCTGACTGTAGTGTGGTAGGCAGAATAAAGAAAGGCGTGCCGAGACGGTTTGGTCATGTAGAACGTACGAGCGAGGAAAGGACTATGGGGCGAGTGTTGAAGGCAACAGGAATAGAGAGCGTCCTTGAAAGACCTGGCATGATCAAATACTTCAAATAATGGAGGATGGCCCTGTTAAAAGCCTCAACAACCATAGAGCTTGCATGAGAAGATGTATGAATGTAGCCGAAGCAAAAGCGGTGTGCTAAGATAGAAGAATATGGCGTTCCATCCTCTCCGCCTACCCCTGCCGGAAAACGGCGTGATGGTTAGTTAGTCAGTTATTTATGTTGTCTTAATTTTACGATACAATAGTGAACGAATAATATTTTTTTACTTTAAGAACTTACTTACAATCACGCCGTTTGCCGCGGCGGTAGGCTGAGAGGATAGAG